>OMKZ01015520.1:41484-56845 GCA_900302535.1 Neoniphon sammara | reverse complement strand
ATCGATCAGATGTCATCAGTGTCTCAGTGATATGCAGATGATAGATACACAGCCATTTCCACAGAACTGTTGGCTTTAATTACAGGCCCGGAAATATGGTGCCACGTTTGTTTTGGGATGCAACTGTATATGTAATAACTTGGAAATGGATTTACTTCCTCTTCTGATTTACCTCACCTCACTTAAAAGATGAGGTAAATTCCAGCCAGTAAAGAGTCTACCTGCATGGGGGAGATTTTCATAGAAAATATGCAGCAAGAACCACATGCATCTGTTACTGAGCAGCTGCATGTGCTTCTTGCTGCATGCCATAGCAGTATCTTGAGGGCAGTTTCTCACTTTTCTAGCATCATGCACTTTGCAAGTCCCTGCAAGCTGACTGAACTTCATCCCAGGTTAAAACTAATTAATTCTGTGGTTTGTCATATTAGTTTGATTAGATCGCTATGTAGCTGTGGCTGGTGTGAAAATGTCTGAGATGTTAAATACAATATATAAAGGGAATTACCTGAATGCAAATTTGTCTTTGAAACATTTGAATAAATACATTTCCTCTACTAAAAGTATAACATATCAAGTACAAACTTTTGGCCTTTGAAAATCCCCCCTTTAGTAATGAATAGCCTCTGTTGTGTTTAATTGGACTGAGCTGAAATGAGCTGATACAGATCTTAAAACGCTGTCACTGTCATATGGCAAGGGCCCCAGGTGAATGCAGGTGTGTGTGTGTGCGTGTGTGTGTGAGCTTCTCGGCGTGATGTGCATGCGGGCGAAGAAAACTGAGGTGATTATTTGAATGGGTTTGTACAGACATTGTGTGACAGGGTAACCGGGGACAAATATTGACTTTAGCTTACACTGTGGATTGTGCAAAGCTCATATCATATCTGACATCTCCCACAGCCCTTGAGTCAATAGGTTTTGTTTTGTTTGATAACTGCCCATCATTTTTGTCAAGTTAAACAGGCCTTGTTTGAGACTTGAATCGCATACAAGTGAAGGAATGAAAGGAGAAGCGCCAGAGCTGCAGCTTCTTTCATTTGGAAAACAAAATATTAGATGCAGGAAAATTATTGTTTGCTTATCATAATTGGAGTGCATCATTATTTGGTGCTGCAAAAGTCTTTGTGGAAACCTGTGTGACTTAGCCTCTTCAACCCTGCCGGTCCCATCAAAGGGTTCATCCTCACAAATGCCAAACTTTGTTCAAACCCACAGAACTTTATTTTAAATTTGAGTGGAGATCCTAAGGTTTCCAGAGATACCAAATATGTTCTGCAGAATTACAGGGGAATGTTTATAAAATGACGCACAAAACATCCAGATATTTTCTATTTGATGAAATGCTGCAGCCATAAAACAACGGCATCTTGGATTTGTAGATTTTACTTAATATAAATGTGATGTAGCTTCAATGAAGTGCTGCAACCAGCAGGTAGAGAACATGTATGTGACACTGTCATACAATATGGATTTTTTTTTCTAACTTTGAAGTTTCTTACAGGAGGAAATTTAAGGGGAAATAGAGAGTGTAAGGGGTTGATTAAAATGATGAATGAGGAAGTATCTGCTTTGGGACAGTGGAAAAATGCTTGAAGCAAGGCAAAATGTTTAATTTCAGAATCTCTTTTTTTCTCTCATCCTCATCTGACCAGATTGGAACGAAACTCCCTCTGATGCCCCGGGCAACGCAAACATGAACACACAGAGCAAACACATCTTAGTTTTTCTTTGATTACACTGATTCTTGCAGAAAAGCGGGACGTTAGCGTTGCATTTTTCCCTAAGTCAGCTATTCAAGGTTAGACATGAACTGAAAGATGAAAGATGACTCCTCACAGTAACTCATTCACTAAAATACTGGCCACAGACATGACGGAGACAGGAAGCTGCCTCATGAATCCATGCACCATATGGTTGATACGCTGCCTACTGCCTTCAGTGTATCAATGTGATTAGATTAGGGATTTTATTTGTCTAGGTGGGAGCCCTGTGGGTGTCATAAACGACAAGCAACGTGAGCCAATTTCCTTTGGCTCACGTGGCTGCACGCATTACAGACTCAGCTGCACACACACACACACACACTTATACACAAACCACACAAACATATATGATGTTAAAAATTATTCCCTGCCAGTGTGCCTAGAACATCTGTGGTACACTTGACTTTTTTGCCCTGCTATGCAACACCTGCACTATCCGGCCTCGTGTGCTATCTGCCTGCAGCATGTAAAAACGCTGTACATTCATGTGTTTATGCATTAGGGAATATTGTCAGTTGCATTATGATCTATCAAGCAACATCTGCACATGCTTGGGAAAATAACTCCCGGCTTAGTGTACGAATTGTTCTCGATGCATGCTTGATACATTTATGCTTCAGGTACATTTAATAATTTGATCACAGTATTACCTAAGCAAGTGCGAGCAATAAGAAAAGAAGCACTGGGAAAATTCAGGTCATGAATATAGCAGCCTGTCCACAAATATGTTCATTTAAATCCAATCTACGACCATTTTTCTTTTGTTTGATGGTAATCATGAAAACTGTTTCATATATGTGTTCCACATTTGTGCTCGCGGTCCTTTTAGGCACACAGCTGCTCATTTTCCCCTCTGATTGCTCTGCACCATGGACTGTAGCAGTGTTGACATGACGCATTGTTCTTTCAGTGCATCTTGGGGCTTGTGCTTGATGACATGAATGCTCCACAGACCAAAAACTGATCTTTAAAAATGTTGTTTTCCACTGACTACAGGCCTTTCCATAAGAGCATAACTCAAATGATTTTTTTTAAATCAGTTTTTCAGATAGAATTGCTGGCATTTTTGTTGTTGTATTTTCTCTGATGAAGACTGAACACTGAACAAGTGTCAGTTTACAGTACCATTTATAGTCACACATTTTCATGTGGATAAAACCTAGACTTCATAAGGAAATTAAGTAGCAATGTACAGAAGTTTTTTTCATGTTTTGACCAGCAACCTCAAAAAATGTCAGAGCTGTAGCCAGTAATTGTTTTTTGCACATTTTACAAGTGGTTACAAGTGGCACTTACCTCAAGTGCATGAACACTGAGTCAGATCTAATCAGTCTGAGGCCGATGTTGCAGCCTGTGTTTCACAGCCAGTAAGTGTGGATCCTCTTGTGACTGTCCAATTGAGGAGGCAAATATTCAACAGGGGCAGCTCTGTTTTTGTTTGAGTGCAAGTGTCAGGAGCTCCTGCTCAGCTCTGTGCAGTCTTGTTCATGACATTCATGCCTGTGCAAAGGAGGCTATTCTTGAATGTCTGGCATCTGATGTAAGCAGGTAAACCTTAGAGAGAGTTGAGGCTTGTTTTAATGATTCAAAATGAGGATGAAGTGCTTCATCTTGTTGCTCGCTTTGACTCAGTTGACTGAAAGAAACATGGGTTTCATATATTCTGAAGCCACTTTGAGGATTTTGTGTCCTTTTCCAGCACATCAGTGAAGGGCTCAGTTTTCAGCTTACTATTAACAGCTTAGCTTTACATTTCTTTTTTGTTTACCACAAATGATTGAGTTTTTATTGAGGATCATCCAGGTTTAACTCACCTCAGACCTTCATACAGAATAGTGATGCCATCTGTCAAAATACTTCTTTGGCCCTGACATTTTGTGAAGAGAGCATGTCTACTCACTTCCCCACAGCCGCTTCACACTTCAGACAGCTATGCTGCCGAAGTACAGCACAATTTACATGAAGGAGTGGTGCAGCATGAGTTGAAACTTGTCTTTCAGTTTCTAATTAAGAACTCCATTACCATGGGTTCACTGTCCAAGAGGATTATGAGCTTTAATTATGGTTACACACAGAGGAAGCAGGCCAAGTGGGCTTCAATAGATGACAAAAGCAGAGATCTTGGCCTTTATGCTACTCAGGCATGGTAGAGCTTAGGCAGTGCCCCATTTATGTTTGGAGATTTTAACAGAAATGACAGCTGTTGGAACTTGCCACTTCTTTTGATTCAAATCCTAAACACAGTGTTTTTATCCATTGTAACACATATGATCTGCTGTTCCAAACATTTGATTTTTGATAATCGCATTTTTTTTAAATAACTGTTTCCAGAGAGAAATGTGATTCCAAAGCACCACCGAAGGAAAGAGCTTTGAAAACATTACAAATACAATGGCTCAAAAAACACATACAGTAATGAAACATGTATTTCTATATTGGGAGTTTGGTGTAGTCTGGTAGTTTTATTATCAACACTACTCAGTGCTGGCTATAATTTTCAATTCCCTGCAGTGTTGAAATCACTCTCGCCGACTAAAAGCCATTCTAAATTGAAAATTGAGTGGGCACAAGCAGACAAATTTCTAGTGCTGAATTTCACATGGGTGATTTTGCTGCGTTCATCGCAGCAGGTGGTTTTCAAGTTGCTTCTGCTGTTTTAACCGAAACACACGCGATCAGTTGTTTACATACATACATACACTACATGTTTTGCCTTTTCTTCTTTTCACCTTACAGGAGCAATTCATACTTGTTCTACAATACTGTGTTCCACTAAATGATTTAATAAGCCTTATTCCTGAGTTGATATGTAGTACGATTGGCAATATGGGGAAAAAGTATCATAATTGGAGGGCTTTTATAATCCATCTGATCTTTTCTCCCCCAAAGAATGAGAAGACCAATTTATACTGCTCCAAACTTACTGTTAGTTAAGGCTAACAAACCTTAATTGTGAGTTGAGCAATAAAATCTAATGAAGGTAAATTGTAATTGTGTCTACTGCCATGCTTTAATATACAAACAATAATGTATACGAAGTAAACAGAAACATTCTGCAAAATGCAGAAAAATTACAAAAATTGAACGTTTTGCTTGGTGTAATATAAAAACTATTTGATGACATACAAAAATTTACTCCGCTTTCATTTTATAAAACCAATTTATTGCATATACTGTAAATCCACTTTAAAAAAAATACAAAGATAAAGCAAAAATCAAATAGATGCAGTTAAAAAGGAAATTAAAACTGGGAATTGCTTTAAAATGTTAAAGCATAAGTCTGTATACAGTGTACGTGTGCAGCCACTTAAAGCCAAACGGGGCTCAGAGTACAGTGAGGAGGTGGTAATTATTTGTCCATTCTTTCTACTGTCTGCCTGTGGATGTGTGTCTCAGTTCGGTCCGTTGCTGCTCTGAGAAGTCCACGATCATCTCCTTGGTTTTGGACATGTTTAATTCCAGGTAGGAGTGGTCACACCATTCAACAAATTTCCGCAGTATCGTCAGGAGGATCGTTTAATCTGTGAATTTGATGAACTGGTTGCTATAGGCACTCCTACAGTCAAAGTAATCCAATTCATTCTATATAGCCTTACAAACCCAGCATCACCAAACAAAGACCCTCAGTACATACAAGGAAAACTGCCAAGAAAAACTTGCCCTAGTCTGGGTACTGGGTCTGTGTACTTCATCCTTAGCCAACATGGGGCCTGCATGGATCACTATGAATCTGGCCACCCTCCTGAGACCAATTTGTCATGGATGATCCTACCAGGAGCCAGATGCTCTGGAAAACACAGCTCTCAGGGTCACAGGGACACACAAACCATTCCACCTCAGTAAGGTTGTGGTTCGAGGAGGGGTAATTTTTTTTAGGTATATTTCTTTACAGCTAGCTACTTTTAGTTACATTTGGTTACATTTAATTACATTTAGTTACTTTTCAGTACATTTTGTTCTTTTAGATATGCTGCTGCTACTACTTAGCATCTAATAGAATGTTAAAATCACATAGAACACCCTAGCAACCATGTAGTACACTCTATCAACCACATAATACACCCCAAATACTACCAAGAAACACCATAGCAACCACCTAGTGCATCCTCAGTCAATCAGGAAACACTGTGGCTACCACATACAATGCCAACAGCCTAGCAACCACAAAGAAACACTCTAACAACCATGTAGTGCACCCTATCAACCACATATGTTATACCCGGCCTAGGGGTAACCTGAGCATACCATACCTAAGCATATCTCCTAAGGATGACCAGCACAAAATGGATGCAGCCCAAAACATTTATTATTTTTACACACAGGAAGTGTTTGGCATCAGAGTGGACACAGCCAAAATAACAAACACCTGAACAAGAACCTGAAACAATAACCACCGGCTTACCTAGCAAACAATAAGAGTACAATGAACTTACACACCCTAGCAAGCCCCAAGAAACACTGTAGCAACCACTTAGTGCACCCTTAATCAACCACCAAGAAACACAGTAGCAATGACTTACAGTACCAACAGCCAGGCAACCACATAGAAACACCCTGCAACCACTTAACAACACCCTACCAACCATGTAATACACCCCAGCAACCACCAAGAAACACCTTAGCAACCACCTAGTACATCATCAATCAACCACCAAGAAATACAGTAGCAACCACTTACAGTGCCAATAGCCTTGCAACCACATAGAAATTCCCTAGTAATTGCTTACAAACACCTTAGCAACCAGAGTCACTAGCATCTCTTGGGTAGAGGGAGACTACTTCTGCTGCTGCTTTGAGCTAACAGCCCTCTTCATTACATCCCTTTATATTATAATTCTATGATCATTTTTGTTATTCTGTTACAATTGTTGTATGTCGTCTGTGTTCTGTACACACAACATCTATTGCAGGTCTGTCCGTCCCGGGAGAGGAATCCCTCCTCTGTTGCTCTCCCTGAGGTTTCTTCCTTTTTCTCCCTGTTAAAGGGGTTTTTAGGGAGTTTTTCCTTATTCGATGTGAGGGTCTAAGGACAGAGGATGTTGTATTGCTGCACAGACTGTAAAGCCCTCTGAGGCAAATTGTAATTTGTGATCTTGGGCTATACAAAAATAAAGTGACTTGACTTGACTAACAGGATTGCTTACACTGATGACTAGGAACAACCTGCTCAGCAGCTCAGAGACCAAACTGTTAAAGGCTAAAGGGACGGCCGACTCTGCTGGCTTGAAACAGCTCTCTCAGCAGATAAGAAAACTGAAATCTATCAACAAACAATTATACCTGAGAATAGTGTACCACAGCTCACAATATCTAGGCTATAACATAGTATGATAACCAAGTCTAAAAACATATTGTCCAAAATCTTGCAATTTATAGTATATACATTATAGTCACAGTCTCAGGGGTCTCTTGGCTAGAGGGAGGGTGCTGCTCTGATCCCCACTTTTGCCCCTCTTCCTCTTCCCCTGACTGTGTGGCATCTGATGGTACGTCCTTAGATATCTGGCTCCAGGGAAGGTGCAGAAGGCAGATAGCATCATGTTGCCTTCTGGAGTATAGTCAGTCACCCTCCACTTGCCAACCAGCTCCCCTCTTCTCGTGCAGTACACTGGGGAGATGACTCTGGTGAAGCGCACACCTCCCAACTGCATGGGGTAGAGCTCATTTCTGGGGTCTGCCCTCAGGTTTTCAAAGCCCACCTTGTCAGGATGGACTGGAGTCACCAGGGAGTCAGCTGTAGACATCGTCACAGCAGGCGGTGCTTCCATCAAAGGACGCGGCGGTGTGTTTAAATCTTGGTCCCTGTCGGGGGAGACGAAGGGTGATGCCAGCTGTGTGAAGTTAAAGAGTGCCCGTTGATTCATGAAAATGGACTCAGGCTCTCCAGTGAAGCGGCTGTACAGCTTAGGCATGGACTTCGCCAGAGCGCTGATGTTGCCCACAGAGAGAGGACGGTTCCTCAGGTTGGATACGTACATCTGGATCATTTGGTATCAATACAGCCCAGCTAAATGGAAAACACAATGAGCCATTGATGACTTTTATTTAACAGGCTATATTACTTAAAACATGAAATTGTCAAATAGGAAATTTCACTAGTGATTCAGGAAAAACTCACAATGCGAGTTTTTAAGTTCAAATATTCAATAAGAATTAATTGTGGGCTCATTGTAAAACATATGGATAAGTCCTACTTGCGTGTCCAGAATAAGATGCTGAACTTGAACTATCATCAAGCCTTTATTTGAACTGTAAACAAATGGGACTACATAATCTATCAAGACAATCTACAGATTTGCTGCTATTGATAGCAATAAAATTTAAGCCTCTTTGTTACACAATGTTTTAAGTTACTTGCTTTCAAAGTATAATTACAATCTCAGTTAAATACTTAACTTAATCCAACTGTAATTATAGAGTAGCCAAGATTATCTTGCAGGTAATTGGTGGCTAATTTAGTTAAATAGCATTCATGGCTTTGGAACAAGCAAACAAGTGAGCAAACTAGAAAATGCTCTCAGTAGAGCACAAACCTCTGCCAAGGAGGCAGACCCCGGTATTCCCTTTATTCACCTCACCGCTGTGTTCGGTTAACCGAGGTCATGAGAGGGACTGGATGCCTAATGTTAAAACTCTGCTATAATCAAGAGTGGGATTTATCACAGAGGCAAATGGAAATGATCTCAGTGGCTACAACAAAACATTTCCCATGGCTGAGTTATTTTTCTTGTCGTTGTATAACTTTGAAAAAAATCAATCAGCAGAGCAGCCATTTGCCTCCATTCATTTTATTTTATATCATGAAAACAGCCACGATTAAAAGCATTTGATATGGGCTCTGAATTTACAAAAGTGTGATCTGTATGTCATTTCATTCAATAGTACCAATACCAAAAGGTATTTTTGTGGCAGAGTTTTTCATATTGGAGTCCATGGCACTTCCGCGTCTGATTTAGGGAAGCTCACCCTATGACGCCAGTTAACCAAACATGGCGCCGAAGTGAATGAGGCGAATTGCGACCCGTTCTTAGATGTGTTTCGGTCTGTGCCCGTTGTATCCTTTGGTCGATTGGCGTGAACATGTAATCAAATTCTCCCTGTCTCAGGGCAAACCTTTCTATCGAGTTTCATGTAAATCCGTACATACGTTTTTGACATATCTAGAGGACAGACACACGGCAAAAACAACAAAAGGCTGAAGTTGGATGAGGTATAAAATAAAAAGAGAGGACCTGATTGTCGGAGGCTTGCATCTGTTTTTATTCAAATTAAAATTAGCTTGACTTAGTTTAGCATTAATTTGTTTGGTAGCTTATCAAGGTAACTTGGTTTGAGAGACCTTCCCTATCTGCATCTTTGTGTTACTGTCAACGATTTTTGACAATTTATCATGCCAACACAGCCAGCATTAACCAAGCATTAACTTAACTACCCAGCAGTTTTACACATTACCTGTTTGTGCTGAGCATGGCTGGGAGTTGGTGATTACTGTGAGTTTGTATTTCTCTCGTTTTACTTGAGCGTCCATGCTTTCGGCAGTGAAACTTTCCGGGAAAAGCTCAAAAAGTACAGAATCAGAGTTTAGAAGATTGTAGTCGGATGACCTCCGCGAAGCAGTCTGTGAGTAACTGACGTCATAAAGGGGATTAGACCCGGAAGTGCCATTGTTCAAATACCAATATTCAAACTCCTCTATAAATACCATGCTATACTATACTGTACTAATACTATACTATAAATACTATTTATATACTATATACTATACTACAACTATATAGGCTTGCATTACCAGTGTTGGGAGTAACGCCGTGAAAATAAATGGCGTTATTTTTTTCAGTAATGGGGTAAGCTAACTAATTACTGTTTCCATCGTTACAACGCCGTTACCGTTACTGACAATTAAATGCGGTATGTTACTAACGTAGCGGTACGTTACTTGAAGCTAGCACACTCATTGAAGCTGTTGTCAACGCTCGCTGAATCTGAACGCACCCCTGGCTCTTTCAGACAACCACTGCAAAGGTTTTTGGGGGAGTGAGGGGGCTGGGGAGGGGCAGCAATGACGTAAGAGATGATGATTGGCTAAGGTAGATTCACATTTCATGGTAAGCCAACCAGAGTCAGAGTTCAGGTGGGAGGGTGTTTTTACACACAAACCAGAACGCGTAAAATAACGCGAATAGCTACTTTCCCTGATAACGAGTTACTTTTATAATAGAGTAATTCAGTTACTAATTCAGTTACTTTTGGGGAGAAGTAACAAGTAACTATAACTAATTACTTTCTTAAAGTAACGTGCCCAACACTGTACATTACTATGGAATAGTCAACCAAACCCCATAAAAATAGCTAATCTGAAATTATGTTCAAGATAAATATTAAAGCTCACTTATCTTTTAAATACTGTATATTATAGATTTCATTTGTTTTACTTTAGTGCATGTTTTTCTGCCTCTTTGTTTAATTTTCCTCTCTTCATCTGTCACTTAACTGATTAGATAGCCTTCTTGAACTGTATCCCTCTTCAATCATTGCATTCAGTCAAGGATGTTTTGTAGCTAACCATGAATAAACCTGGCTGGGTTTCTTTAACCTCTTCTGCACAATTTTTGTTAATATTGTCTTTGTTTTATGTTTACCTTTAAACGGTGCTAATAATAAGCATAACTATTTATTGTTTTGTATTGAAAATTGAAAATATGCCGAAAAAATCATAATCAAATAAAAATTTCATAATTTTTATTTGTGTGAAAAACTATGAATCTGTATGTAGATGGTAGATGGACATGAGGTAGTGAGGAGGTTTGGGTTGTAGTTGATGTTGTGGACTAGATCAAAATCTGACTTTTTTTTTTCAGCTGCAGAATGTGAATGTGAGAGGTGGAAGTGGTTACTGTAGTGGTTTGGTGCTGATGGGGGATGTGGTGTTTCCTGTGGTTCTGTGGGTGTGTTTGCCATCTTGCTTGCTATATGATTCAGCTTGTGGGGGTTTCCTTCTGTTTTTGGTATATAGGTTGGTGAACTACAGTATGTGTTGCCTGCAGTGGTGCCAGCTGCTTTTCTTCAATTAGATACTAGTTAAATTGTGGTTTTCTTGGAAGGTGCTGTAGTCTTGACTGACTTTAGAGCTGTGAAGTTTTGTTACTAAATCCAGGTGATGGTTGGGGATTTTGGGATGTTTAACATTGAAATTATGATCAAGTTGCTGCCGTCCTGTCTAAGTTTGGTAAGAGTGATTGATGTGGTGTTGATCTTTTCTGTTACGTCTGTTATTTTTCAGCTCTGTTGTCGTGGTTACAGATTTTTAGTCAATTCCAGGTACAGCAACTCCCCCTCTTCTGCATCCTTTTGGCCATTTTTTTAAAGTGAAATTAATCTAAATGACCATACAGTCTTTTAGCCCTTTTCATACAGATCACATATACTTTACATTACCAACCACATAGCATGTTTTTGATGTTTGAATATGATTTTCCTACTTTCCAGGCAGCCAGTAGTTTAGGATGACCAGACGTCCAGGTTTAACCAGGACAGTTCCTGTAGTTTTAGCTGGGTTATCAGTGGTCTGCGCTGTTGCCTGGTCCTTTCTGTGTGGAGTTTACATGATCTCCCTGTGTTTTGGTGGGTTTTCTCCAGATGCTCAGCTTCTCAGGCACAGCCACAAAGACCTGCAGACTTTCACAACTTGCTCTTTCATTTTCGCAGATCTGAATTTTCCCTGCCCCATGAGCGGTGCAGGAGTGGCTTCTGTCCAGGAAAGTCTTTAGGAGGTATGGCTAATTTTTTTTAAATATTTTGAACAATGAATAATGAACTATCAATGAGTTCGGCCAACCTCATGTTGAGCTGTATTTCATTAAAACGTCATTGGCTGTTATAATGCAAACCACTGGGCCTATCCATTAACCAAATGTTATATCTATGGAATGCAGAAATAATTCAGCAGGATCCAAGGAATTCAGGGAAAAAAAGAGAGTTGATTTGAAAAAAAAAACTTTTGGTTGTAGAAACAACTTTTAGACAATTTATAGACCAAAATATAAAGTCCATTGTTATAGTGCTACCATGTGGCCAACTGATATAGTTTTGTTGCCTGAGTAGTGGGTGAGACATTCAACCTATCTGCCGAGTTTGGTCATTGTAGGTCTCACAGTTTCTGAGATCCAGATACTTTTAGGACAGGATCAGCTGTCCCATTAGCCCGCTGTTGCTGAGAAAAATAGCAAAACTAGAAATTAGTGTGTTGGGAATGAGGGATAAGCTTTAAGCTTAGGTACAGGGCAGTGTAGCTGAATGCAGCTGTGCTGTGTATTTTCGCCTGACCCTCCTGAGACAGGAGCTCCTCTGTGGGAACAGCTGCCATCAAACATCTTTGATCCCAGTTTAAGCTCAAACTCCATTGAATTGCTGGACCTACATATGTATAGTGTTATTTTCACCCCACTAATGTTATGGCCATTGTGTGTTATGGAAATGAAAAACATACTGACAAGTTTGACAAAATGCAAGAGGAAGCTTTCCACAGAACTTGCTTTCCACATCCATTGAATGCTTTTTGCATAAGATTAGGCCTAGGGGGTTGAAAAAGCAGCAGTGTTGTTTGTTTCCTTCTGAACAGCTGAAATCATTGGCAACTTTCATGCTGTGGTACTGATACTGGCACAGATATTGTTGTGTATAAGCCTCTATGTAAGACAAACTTTGGTTATACTTTATATAATGTTGTATTTACATTGCATTACATCACTTACATTCTTGCCACACACTGACAACTGACTTTTAGAAAAGCCATGAATTAGATAAACATAGGCAAAGTCACACACACGTGGACACACAGACACATACACACACACTACTGATATCTGATCTGTCTTACCTGAAGCTCCTATGTCTTGCTCTGCATTGTTATATAACATACTATGGTATGTGCTGACATACCATAGGTTTTGCATATCTGCAGGAACAGACATGTCTATTAAAGCCCGCTATTTCAAATGTCATAGGCAACATAATGTGTTGGCACACTTTCCAGGTGTTGATTGTGATCAAGAAATGAACCTTCAGTTGATTCAACAATAATAATTGCCCTTCTATAATAGTTCAAATGAACCTGCGGTGCTAAATTTCTGAGAAATTAGTAAGATATATAAAACCATCTTTCTAGTTTATTCATTATTCATTGAGAATCGTTGATTTTTTTTTAAAGATTTAGTTTCACATGTGCTGTGTAATATTCTCCACCATGCCTTTATATGAATTTTGAAAGGTTTGTTATGGGCTCATAATTCATAATATACTGCTAAAACGTATTCAATCCACAACAGGTGTTTACAGATGAAAAATGCCTTGATTACCTTTATTTGTCTACCACATATCATTGAAACAGACCACTTTAAGATTTATGCTCTCCCACAAACACTTAAAAAAACAGACGTAACCAGCGTTTGAGAAGATGAGTCACTTTTAATAGGCAAATTCTAACAATCTGACACCCACTCACACTCACACTGAGGCCAACATTTTTCATTTGTTGACTTTACTGAAATAACGCAGGTAAGCGTGTCATTGACACCTGTAAGGTATTACTTTGACAAAAAAGGAACAGAAAAAAAACCCTCATATACACCTGCGCTATCATCATTCACATCAGAAAACACAGTGGACCAATTCAGGTCTCATATTTAACTTGTAGTCTGTTAGTTTCTCCTCCCAACTCATTGTCTTTCAGCCATGAGAATGTTTTTCTAGAACCAAGGAAAAGGTCAAACCCCTCATCTATAGTTGAAGAAACTGCCATGCAAATTTTGTAGCTGGATTTGACGTGGATAAAGCCAAAACAAAGCAAAACAAACAAAAAAAGTGCTTAATAAATCTGCTATGATGTTTTTAATGAGCAAACCGTTTAACGACAGTACAAGATGTGTAATTTTAATTTGTAACAAGGCAATTTATAAACCTGTCTTATTAAACCACCACCGCACACAAATGAACGCATAAACATGCGCACACACATGCACGTGCCCGCATGCACGTGTGTACACAAACAGACATTCATATTGAATTTCACATCAAATCGGCCAATGAGAGGAGGCCGTCATCATCCTTGGTTTGATTTGGTGTGTCTACAAACACTCTATACTCGAACACTAAAAAGCCTTGACGCAGTCTGTGCACACCCTCTCTGTATCACACAATTAGTCCATTCAGCCTGTGGCCGACGATATCAAACTCACAGCTCTTGCATTGAACATAAAGAATAGAAAATACATCCTGAACCACGGGATTAGGATTTAATCAACAGGTGCTATCAGAGGACTGGCCATTTAAAGAGCTATGGAGCAAATAAAAAAGTAGAATCACAAGGAAAGATTAGACGTAGTCTCAAAGAATTCTTATCATTTTGGGAGGCTATGGTATTTTTTGCTAAAAAGAATTTTTGTGAAAGCCTTTCACACTTGCCAGCCATTTCTTTGGACAAAAGCATTGCGTTGAGACCTGCTGAAACAATGCAAGAAGTGTTTTACACCACAACACGACGTTTTTCATCATTTTATTCGTTCTTCTTCTTCTTCTCTCTCTCTCTATCTCTCTTTCTTTTTTGCATTTAACAAAGGAAAAAGTTGTGTAATAACTGCAGTTTTCAAACAATATGATATTTATGGTTCAACAATTCACTTACTGTGAACAAGGGGGATTAATTAACTGTTTCAAAGCTGAGGCGTGGTGGTAACAACACTGTGAGCCTCTTTCATAATTGACGTCAGTATTGTAAAGTAATATGTACTGATAGAGATCTCAGTACCACTGACTGCTCCCCTCACCCCACTGCAGCTGTTTGTCTTCAGTGATGAAATGCTATCAATAACCCACCTAACTGAAAGACAGGTACAACAGCCTCAACAGCCAATAAAGGGCTCACTTGCTTTCTGCCTGCGGTTTCCAGTGGTGTGGGAATTTTCGGAAGCATGGGCATCCCATAAAAAAAAGCAAACAAATTGATGGGATTTTTGGGGCATCATTCACAAGCTCTTGTAATGACACGCATCCTTATGTGTCGTTTTATAGGTTGTGAAAGCCTCATATGCACTTTTAACAGAGAACAGTTTAAAGAGAGCCGTGGACTTTGGTTTCAACAATGCATCTCTAAAAGACGATCATAAGACCAAACCAAAGACCAGAATAGTCATTTTTCTCTCTTTTTTTTTGTTGCTTTATTCGGTTGAATAAAGAGCAAAGCATTTCATTCTGTCACCGCCCCCCACCCCCACCCCTGAACACGCACCCAAACCAAATAATCATTAAAACAATTACAAACTGTTGCTGATAAAAAGAAAGAAATGAATGAATAACCAGCTAATTAACCAACTAACTAACTGACTAACCTACTAACTAAATAAAAAAATATAAAAAATATACAAATAGAATAAAATAATTCAGTCGTCTCTTGGTCTCTCTCTATAAGATACATGGCTTATCTGACCTAGGAGGGCTTTGTGCAAACATGCACACACACACACACACACACACGCACACACACACATGCACAAACACACACGCATCTGTTGCCCTCCTCCTTACTCTGCAGTGTGTGCCTG
>OMKZ01015520.1:0-41464 GCA_900302535.1 Neoniphon sammara | reverse complement strand
CACACACACACACACACACACACACACACACAGGGGAGGTTGTGTGCGTGCATATGCAAACACGACGGCCTTATAAATGTGAAGTGCAGTCAATGGTGCTGGAATTCCTTTGCTCTCAGTCAGTCACTTGCTCACGCTCCCTCTCAGTTTGTACACACCCCCAGCAGGTGCTTTCACTGATAGCTTTAGTTTGCAGTTGTGCTTTAGGCTGTGGTTTTCAGGGCTTGGTGTATTTCTGCCAAGGTCCGAGGCCTCAGGCTGGAGGTGCTGTGCAGCCGTCATCAGGGGGTAACCAGTTGAAGGGGTGGTCACTGCCTGCTGCGCCTCCGTCCTCAGGTAACACCGGGGTCTCCTGTCTGACCTGAGCGTGGCTCTGTCTCAGGGTCCCCTCTGCCACCGGGACAGGACGTCATCCTTACCAGAACAGCACAGCATTCACCGCCATCCTACTCCATTTTCGCCTCTGCCTCCGGTTGGCCATCTAGAGCACAGAGCATCATTGCCTAGGTAAGAAGACATCACCTTACATAATGTCTGAAATATGAAATGCTCAGATTGTGCTTATGTGGCAATTTCTTTTTGTGTTTTCATGATATATGTGATTTGGAAAGAGTAGTTTGTAGTTTTCACAATATATAGGAAGAACATTTTCTGACACTGGCTGGCTGGTCCGGTTTATTGCTGGGAATTCATGACGTTCATTTCCTTGCTTCACATGATTTCCTTTTCCTGAATGACACCACAAGTATTTAGATAATGAAAAGGCCCAACCAAAGCTATGCTATTGCACTGGTCTGTCAATGGATGTTGATAAAATGATTGCAGCCCCTAACACTTTCAGACAAATACAGATGTCTTCTGTGGCTGCCGATTTATGTGGTATTGATGGCTCAACAATTTCACCCTGAAGCTGAAAATACAATAAATTTTAGTTTTTTATTCAAAAGAGATTTTGAGAAAACACCTGTGGTAGTGTTTTTTTTTTTCTTATTTTTTTGGTCTGGTTACAATGGTAAAAAAAAAACAAAAAAACATCTGACTTATTGGTGAGTTGACAACTATGAAATAAATAAATGAGGTAGGTTGGAAAGATGTGGCGGGGGGTCATCTTAGGCCCCACATAGGATTTGGGAACATGATATGAATAGACATTATCAGCACAAACTTGGCCCCCTGGCCTGGGGCCAACAGGATTATGAATTATGATGTTGATAAAAAAAAAATAACAGTGAGATACCCTGGCTGGTTCCCAAACCATAACTATAATGTGAGTGACTCACAAAAAATAACGGAAGATAACTTTCTGCCTCCTGCCTCCATGTGCTCCCTTCTTGTTGTAAAATATGATATCAAGCTATTCATCTACATCAGGGCTATATAACCAAAACTGTTTGCTCATAGGCTATGCTGTGAACCTGCTTTATGCACTTGTTTCATCCAGAATAAATCGCTCTAGAGTCAGGTTATGTAAGTAATGTCCTTAAGGGGAAATGCTACTGAGCTTTACAATTCATTTGCACTATTTGTTTGTCAGTCAGCTCAGTCTGTCTTGGTGAACCAGGCACTGCTGACACATAAATCCAAGCATGAGGGAGTGAAATTTGTTTGGCCGTCTCAGCTATGTCACACCAGTGTCTACTGTTAACTCCATGGAGAACTGCACTTAGGATAATCAAGATGATACCTCCAGCTTCAATATGCAAGATCATGTCTTAGACTCTAACAGTGCCGAGCTCCTGACTGTTTTCATCGTCTCTGCAGTTTCTGTGCAAAAAGCAGGTGACAGGTCTGTTCCCCCAACCTCATGATACATTGCCAAAATTCAGGTCACAACTCAAGTGTATCAGAAACTAATTTGAAGCAGGAGTAAAGCATCTATGGCGGTTTTGTGGCTCCCAGGATATTGGCTGAATGCCATTGCACCCAATGAACAGGACAAATGAGTCATCCTTTGAATCACGAAGAGCCCCAACATCCTCCATTGGCAGTTAATGAAGGAAACTGGCCTTGGAAATTTTATGGATACCAGAGCAGGTAACAAAACTCTTTGTAAACAGCTGTGAACATACTGAAAATAAAATGTCTCCAAACGGCTGTAAAATGTGCTTGTACATGCAATGTAGATAGAAGTTCAAAACGGTGACCTTTTATATCTTTAAGGCTTCAAAATCGTCTGCCCAAACAATAAAACCACATGTTGATATGTGCTGAAATATTCCAATATTTGATTTACATCGCTTTTAAGCATTTATGGTGTGAACACAGCTCATATTTTGCACCTGGACATGTCAGCTTTGCCATAAAGGGGTCCAAAATGTTTGAATGGCTCTATTAGCTTATAGCTGTCCTCATCATTTCCTCCTACCAGCAGATGTTGCTGGCTGTTTTCTTCCCAGCACACAGAGCAAGGAGCTCAGATGAAACTCCTTCTTTTTCCTCGGTGGTGGAACAATGACTTCCTTGGTTGCTCCAAGTTTCCCATGAGAAACAATAACAAAGAAAGCCCATGGCAAAAAAAAGGAAAAAAATTCTCCCTTTAAACCTTAGTCTGTCGCTCACACAGCAAACAGTCACGCCTGGCTATATACACTTCTTTAACTCCAGACTCAAACAATAGAGCTCTTTTTAGTGACGAGCAGGGGGGAAAGTACTTGGTGAATACTCTCACTAGTAGATGTCCTCGTATCTCACTGATGACCTTTTTTCCGACTATGATCGAACCATACAAGTTTGACATCTCTCTGAAAGATTAGACTTTTTCTGGTTTTAATTGCCAGTCACTTATTAACTACTACTTATTAACCTCAAGCTAAACACTTAGCCTGTCTCTGTCACACAACTGATTTGGTGACAGTGATTAATAGTTTAACAGGTTAATTTAAGCTAGTTTGACTTCATTGGTCTGCAACTTATAACTCTTTCTTTTGTAAGTGGAGGTTTGAAAGTGTTGAAAATATCATGTTATCTCAGGCATCACAAACTGTTAACATGACTAATGCCAGCTCAGGTTTAGCAAAGATGACTCAAGAGAAAATGTAATGCATCAGTGTTTCACAGTGTAGTTTTGTTCAGTTTTTGTTTAGTTATTTGCATGTATAAAAAAAATGACAAAACACAGAAAGAAGAAAAATATGGTAAACGCAATTAAGATTAAACAAAAACTCAAAATGATCAACAAAAAATCAACAAAAAAAATCACCTCAAATAAAAAGAAATCACACAAAAAACAAACAAACCACAAACAACATCTGATTTTCTCTGGTTTTTCATGTCATACTGAGAGACCAAGAATGCAGAAGAAAGATGGTTACCAGGGTGGACGCCTGCATGGAGGGAGGCCTTTGACTGAGTGTCAAAGGCTGACTTTGCTGAGTAAATGGAGCAAGGTCTAATTCTCCTGAAATGAATATCAGCGTCTTGACCAAACTCATTTAGAGATCAGTCAGGGTCTTAATCCCTCTCCGTGGGGTGCGTGTTTGTGTCTTTTTCTTCTTCCCCCTCTACCTTTTGGGAAAAGGTAATATGGCTAAATTTGCTTTGCTAATGGGCTTAGCGCAAGCTGTTACAGAGCAGAGTTGACACGCAGCGGTCAGGCTCGGATGCCAGTGGCTTTTAATCTGACTCCTGATGGAGAGAATGGGACTGTGGGTTATAGTTTACGAGAAGCTGGGAGATAAAAGGAAGAGTGGGGGGAGGACTTTGCAATGGGGGACAACAAAGGGAACTCTTGGAATTAGATAACTTCATTTTAACTTCAACTTTAATTTTAAAAAGGATATTGGCTTACATGCAAATTTGGTAACAGCCTTATAATTAATATGCCCATAAAAAATGAGAGGATAGTTGTGGAGTAATCAGTGCCAACTGGATTATTGCTTTAACTTTATCCTCCCAGATGATTTTGGTTGATGGGTGTAGTCCATTATTTTGCAGTTTTATGAGACTTTAATTTCTCTGTTTCCCTGAGCAAATAAAGCCACAGCAATCTTCGAACATGTGCTGTGTGAGAGCACACTTCCTTTACTGGGGCATCAGTCACAGCCACTGATAACCTGTTGTGTGACAGCCCATGTGCCTTCCCGTATGCCAGCTGTGACCGGGAACACCATGTATGTGTGCCATACGTGAGCTCACCCTGAGATTATAACACTAGTGCTACAGCTGACGTCCATAAATACCCACTTATGATGGCAATTTCATGAGAAGGGCCAATATTCCTGTAAGGGACAGCACAATTGGGCAATTTGGCAATTGGGACAAAGAAGGTATTCATCCAAAGTGTGCCCTGAAAAAGTCTACACACCTATTATTCTAATCTTCATGAAGCAGACATCTTTGGTCTGTCTTGGTCATACTGCTCTTCTTCTCCACATTATCTGACTTCCATTTGATTAAAAACTCCAGCTGACAGTGGAGACAGAGGGCTGCAGAGACGGCACCTTGAAAGCCGAGGCAGGCAGCGGAGTCGGTCCAGGTCTCAATACAAGTCACCTACCCCCAAGCCATCGGCCATTCTGGGCCACTGACCCACAAATAAGAGACTCAGTCAAATCAATTTTGCCCCATGCCTGTTGGTGCTGTGTGTTAACTCTCTTGAGGGTCATTTGCCCAGCATCTTCATTGAGCTCGGGGCACATTTATAGAGGTTCAACCAGCACAGACTCACTTCAGTCCTCAACTACTCACTTACCACAAGGATTCTTGCCTGCAGCTGCTCTGATGGAGTTTCTTACAGTACTAAAACTTTTGCTTCTTTAGCAGCCGTAAAGAAACTGTTATAAAAGGTATTGTAAAGGATTCATTAATTTTAATCCAAGTAACACTGAATTCTGTTTGAATACTGCAAAATAATGTCAGAAAGGGTGATATTTGATGAGTGAACTAATGTTAGAGGATGAAGATTTAGGTAATATGTTTGACTTGGAAAGAGCTCTGTAAATGTTAAAGAGGTGATAATAGTGTGATGGCATGGTGGAAAAATCATGAAGAACTTTTTTTTCAGCTTTAGAAGTTCTTATGTTACAGGTATTGGAAGCAGGTATTATTTGCTTCCTCAATAACCTGTTGATTCTGAGCCTGAACCTGTTGAAAAATTAGTCTGACACCTTTACAGACTACATCTATTGATTTGAAAATACTTCTAAAGTTTCCATGGCCAGCAGTTCATGGGTGGGTTGCAGGTTGCAGAAAAGATATAATGTAAATGTATTTTTTTCTCCAGGTACCAGCTATGTCAAATCCAGTGGGCAGTTTATCAGAAAGCACAGCATATGGATCCCGGATGGGGCTGACAGAGAGTTCCTTCGCCATCATGGAGCGGGACAGGGGCTCTGCCGACGCCTGGGACTTGGAGGAGACCAAGCCATGCGTGGAAGCCCTGGAGCGCAGCATGCCGAGCCTCTATCTGTCCTGCTTTGACATGCTGCTCACTGAGGACGCCGCCTGGCTGGTGAAAGTCTCAGACGCACCGCCGACCTTGGCCATGCCCATGTCTCGCATGGAGCCGCGGGAGGAACCCGAGCAGTGTCCCGTCATCGATAGCCAGGGACAGGGACTCTCTCCTGGGCTGGAGGGTCAGGAGGAAGAGCGGTCCCTGGAGCAGGTGCAGAGCATGGTGGTGGGAGAGGTGCTGAAGGACATTGAAACTGCCTGCAAGCTGCTCAATATCACCCCAGGTAAGCTGTCTTTCAATGCCATCACGGCCCTTACTACTGCAGGGTTTGTCATCCCTGTAAAGGGTGGTAACAAGGAGTAAAGCACTACGGCATATGATGGACAAAGTAATGTAATTTAAGAGTACACAAAGCTTTCCTTGTTTCAACTCCCTCCAAAAATGCTGCTCGCTATTTGCATGCAAAGGAATATTGATTCAGAGGCACTTGAACTACTGGATCCTACTCCCAAAATCAACAGATATTTGTGTAGCTGGAGCAGAAAGATGACAGATATCTTGAGTTATGCTCTAACTGACGCAAGCCATGTTTGCCCGCTCCAGGATCTGTTTAATCCTGACCTTTGCATGAGCTCTCCGGGATTTTGACAGCGATGGCTCTTTCCTGCCAGTAGACGTGTACACAGTCTTATGGGCGAGGTCTTTCCAGCTGGCAAAGCAAACACAGAAGGCATTATGTACTGTGAAGTCTTTATCTGTCATAAACTTATGCCATCCCCGATCTTCAGTTCTCCTAAATGAAAGCGTAATGTCACGATGTGCGCTCATGTGCCCCTCCTTTTCAAAGCATTATTTACTTAGGGTTTTAGTTTTTATAAAAAAGTAACAGAACATAATACACATAAGTGGTTGCAAACACTGGAAAATTAACTGACTTAACGTGACTCATTATGACTTATGACTGACTTCAATCTTACCAGAACATTCACCCTAAATTGGGTAATGTGCTGTTAGGCCAGCTGAGAGTCTTCTCACCATTTTAATTTCTCATTCATATCTAGTTTTATTAAATTTTTTTCCTAGACCCTATAGAGTGGAACACAGGGAACGTTCAGAAGTGGCTGCTGTGGACAGAACATCTGTACAGATTGCCCCAAGCTGGCAAGGCCTTCCAGGAGCTCACAGGAAAGGACCTATGTGCCATGAGCGAAGAAGAGTTTCGCCATCGCTCGCCCCAATGTGGAGACACGCTGCATGCACACCTGGACATATGGAAGTCAGGTGGGTGATAAGCTGCCCTCAGCTGGGACGGTTACATTGTCAGATTTTTGGCTATTTTGAACTTTTGAGTTGCCTGAATTTGCTCATTTGTTTTCTAATACTCTACAAGTGTGGCATTGTTGGTCATGTGTAGTTTTGAGGTAATAGGAGAAGTCATTGGAACTCTCTCTCTCTCTCTCTCTCTCTCTCTCTCTCTCTAGCTGCCTGGATGAAAGAGAGGTGCTCTATAGGAGATACCAAAGTTACAGGTGGGTTTCCTCATACCAAGCACACAAAAACAATGATAACAGACTCGATAAAAAAAGCATTCACATTTCCCAAACAAAGGCAGACACAATGAAATATAATGCCCGGTGCTGATTACACAGCTTAACTCCAGGCCGTTGGGTATTATTATTGTTTTCCATTCTAGGTAATGAGCTGTAGCTTAATGCCTGCTCTGTTCCCATACACAAGATTTTGGCTTATCAGGCTTTTGTGCATTATCTGACATAAGTATCTTGATGGTTTAGGAACCCTTAAGGTCCTCTGGGCATGTGTCTTATGATCCTGGTAATTACCCCACATGATCCACATGATAAGGTCCAGTGTTGTTTGGTGTGTAGGTGGTGAGGAGCTGTGGTCTGAGGCAGATTCCTCCTGCTCAGGCCAGCCTATTCATCTGTGGCAGTTCCTTAGGGAGCTGCTGCTGAAACCACACAACTATGGACGCTGCATCCGCTGGCTCAATAAAGAGAAAGGTATTCTTATTTTTTTTACTTTAGTTTGAAGCTGCACCTTCATGTAATCCTAACCATTATTAGCCATACAAAAAGCAACAAATAACATGTAGAGATATGTAGCGATGTGGGTTAGAGGTTTGCTGTATTTTCAGCATTAAGATGCTGTCACAAACTGTATGATTTTGTTTCTAAACTATATGAAGGGTTCATTTGCAAAAACAGATATCCTCCGTTGTTTTCATTTTTATAAAACATGTTTTTTTCCTGATAATATAAATAAGTAAACACTTATGCTTAGGCTAATGCATAGGCAATATTGTGACAAATTTTTAGATTCAGGCAGAATGTTATGTGAAGTATCACATACAACAGTCAGTTTTTTTTGTCATTTATTTATATATTTTTAGGAATGACATTTACCTGTTTCTGCAAATGGACTCCTCACATTGAGGGATTTGCCCTCAAATCCAGACACAGCTCTCCACAAGGCCACACATTAGATATGTGCACATTCATGGTAATATAAGATGTTTTAGCTAAAATGGCAGTGCATGTCATTGTTAATATGACCTCTTGTTATTTCCACCAGGTATTTTTAAAATCGAAGACTCCGCTCACGTTGCACGACTATGGGGACTGAGGAAGAACCGGCCCGCTATGAACTATGACAAACTGAGCCGCTCCATACGTCAGTACTACAAGAAGGGCATCATTCGCAAACCTGACGTGTCTCAGAGACTGGTATACCAGTTTGTTCACCCGGTATGAGGAGACGGCGGAGAGAGGAGACTCCGAGGCCTGCGAAGTACGAGGACACGTGATCACATCACGCACTTGAGCACCTAAGCCCGAGCTGACAAGGGGTTTTAAAAGCGAAACTGACTTGGAACACGATGCACTGACCAACCCCAACAGTACACACTGCCACTGCCAAGAGTGAATCAGCTGGCAAGGTGGGTCTGTGAAGGCTTATATGTACCTGGCCCAGAGAAAGAAACAAAACAACGTGGCTCTTCAGACTCCTTCTACAGAATGAAACGACCAAAGATAAAATAAGACAAAAAAACAACAACAAATACACTGCCTTATCATTTGCATGATCTGCCTGTCCAATTTCATATGAGCTGACTTTCTGATGTGGTATTTACTCGTCTTTTCCCTTTAACTAATTACTGGCATCAGTAGGAACTGATTGTTGTACTATCACACCTTTCAAGGAAACACCCATAGCCCACAGCCACGCTTGTTTTATCTATCAGTTGCCTGCATCTTGACCACCGTCTCGGCTGCATGTTTGCCTTAAAGCCTGTTTTTCTCCCACCCTTGTGAATGTGGTTGCAATTGTTTTGCTTCCCTGTGGGCTTGGTCCTGGCAGTTATCCAGAAAGGCAAACAGCCAACTTTTTTTCCAGTGATCCCATGACATGGCAGACTTTTAAACTCCTTTTAGCGGTTTGCTTAATCTGGAAACTTGGTGATCAACTCATCATTAACCTATTGTGAGGCGCTAATATTTCCTCTGCAGAGTGATGCATTACCTAAATACTGTGCTACTACTGAGGAACCAAGCTGTTAACCCTGGTTTATATTGCTGTATATTGCCCCCCACTGTTTCTGGTCAATGTTTTACTCTTGGTACTTAAAATAATGCCTGTGATCATCACCTTTCCTAAAGGTTTGTGTGAGTAGCTCAAATAGAGCTCATGAAACCATCTTATGGATATCTTTGTATGTAATATTTCCACTGTAAACTTAACTAATAAATGTATTCTGGAACCTGTTAATTCAGTTACATGTAGAATCATTTTGGAAAGGAGGCTTTGCAGAAAACAACTCCATGTAACATTTTTGGATGAGTCAACAGCCTTTCAGTTGTTCACCTGTAGTTCATGTTTCTGATCTTTATTTGTGGGTATTTCATTCATCTCTCACCACTAACTCATCTTGGTTTTGGGATAATTGGATAGATATAATTGCTCTGTATCTGCCAGGTAAAGTAGCCTTGAGGCATACCCAATGCTTTAAAGGAAATATCCAACCTAAAAGCCATTAATGTTATTTAAAAACAAGGACTGGCGTGTTTCTGGTGCCATTTTGTTGTTTGATGGTGTATTGTTGTTATTCTGTGCCTAACTAACCAAAAGTGAATCCACTCCCGACACTCAAGAGTTTCATAAGGGGAGGGGGGTGGGGAATTCAACAATCTAAAACAGTCATGTTGGCTAGAGGTTTGCGTCCACCTCTAAAAATAAAGGACGTCTTTGTAGACTCACTGATTTGCAGAGATGTTAAACACACAGGAGATATTTTGCATAAAAGAGGAAGAACAACACCCTTCTTTTTCTACAGAAGTTCCATCGTAAGTCACTTCAGCTGCTCTTTATTTTCATCATGGTTGGCCAGTTTACTTTTTTTTGTGTGTGTGAGTGTGTGTGTGTCACACGAGAAAACCCTGTCAGTGGATGAACTAAACTCAAACCACCATGACCTTTAAATCCGGCCAACAAATGTTATCTGAAGTAGCAGAGAATATGAAATTAGGTAAACGTTTGAATCTAAAAAAAAACAAACCAAAAAAAAAACAAGGAAACAGAAAACATATTTTAAAATCTAAGAAAGCATGGTATGCTTTCAAAAATGGTTGGTTGTTATGGTTACCGTGTTGTAAATAATCTTAAGCGTGCAAAAATACCAGTATGATCCTCTTGTAGAAGAAGAGTTACGCCTCAAACAGTAAGTGACAGCTAACGTGTCACTGCATGCAACTGTGTCAGATCTTGCAGGGGGAAATGAGGGATTGAGAGCGATGAGTAGAGATAAGGTGAATGAAGGCTGACACAGTGCCCTGTCATTTTCCACAAAGACCACTTCATTTGAAAATTAAAACGGCAGCGCTATGGTCTGGTTGCAGCAATTATGCACTGGCGAGTGTCCAATGTACCAAGGAATTTACTGCAGATAGGTAGGGATACAAACATCATTAAACATTATTATTTAACATTATTATTCAAAGCGTTCCAGGGTTTATTTTGAGATGAAGTATTGCAGTTTACTTTATGGTGTATGCACTTTCCCTCAGCTTGCCTCATCTACATTTGTTTCAGTTTGAGATTTCCTAAATTTCCCAAGATGCCTTTAAACAGCCTCCAGAGAAAGAGATCAAACTTGTTGTTGTTGTTGTCAGCTTTTGGTTGAAAGCAGGACAGAGTCTTTCCAACTGACACAAACAGTCAGAAAAAAAGTCTGTTGGTCTGTTACTGCTTCTTTAGTTGAAGAAATTGGTGTTTCTTCCTCTTCAGCAGTGGATTTCTGGATAATTGTTGAATGTCAGTGCAAAATGGGAAGTCTGGTAAGTACGGTTGGTCTTTGATTCTGAGCTGCTGATAACAAAACCTGGTTAACTGTTGATGAAAATCTACTTTCAAGCTCCATTTTAGCTGCACTGCTGCTGGAAGATAAAACAACCATGCAGCCATTCATTTGAAACTGCACCTCAAATAAACAGCACCTCATTAACTAGACTGCAAACACTAACCGTATTATACAAGACATGAGTAAATGTAATTTAATATTTCATTAGCAGTAACAAATGAGTCCCAGCAGACTCTGGTACTGAGGGAGCTCGGTGTTTGCTGAGGAATGTTGGGGATGAAGTCCCTTCATTGGTAGCAGGTGTATTGATGACCGTGGGTGATACTGAGGGATTGTGGGTGTTGGGATGTGTGGTGGGATTTTACCCTTAATATGACAGCTCTGGGTTACCTTAACCACACATAAGCAAAAACATGAATCTGGTTACTGGTGACCTCTAGTGGCAGGATCCACTCTTGGGCTACAGCACAAGAGTGGATCATAACACCATTACATCAAATAGAAAATATCTACATGTCTTGTGCATCATTTTATGCACATTTCCTGTAATTCAGCAGGATATATTTGGTATCTTTGGAGAGCTTGAGAATTTAAAATAAAGTTCTGTGGGTTTGAGTGAAGCTTGGCAGCACAGCATGAATTTGTAATGACCAACGCACTGAAGGGACTGGCAGGGTTGAAGAGGTTTTAAGATGTTAAGTGGCGAGGAGGCTCAGAGGCGATCACCATCATATTCTCTTAAAATTAAAGAGGAACATCGTTCAGTTCAGGCATTGAAATGTGTGATTCCTATGGCCTAGGACAATCCAATCAATATCTGTGAACACTCTGTCCCAATGCCAGACACCTGAGAACTAAGACTCAAAATGACATCATCAGATATAAAGTCTGGTGCTGCTCCATGGCTTCATTTGAGAATGATTTTGTGGGCCTAAACAATGATTGTTAGGACTTTTTATATCCAAATACATTTTATTTTGTCATATACTTTAGAAAGTGCAGCCTACCTTTATCTCCAGAAAATGTCATTGTGTGAAACATAATAAAGTACATTGCGTATTGCTCAATGTTCTGCTTATCAACTGGCTTATATGCTCACCTTAACCCCTATAATCACAAACCCTCTATTTCTTTTCTGACCTCTCAGTATTACACATCCAGCTGGGTATATCTTATGCCTTCAGTCAGACTCCATATACTGTACATCAGAGACTGATCATTCCTTATCAATACTATATGATACTCTCTTTCAATACAAAAAGCTTTTATAGTTTCACGCACTTTTGAGAACTGTAATTCAGCCTTTTCTCTCCATGCACGGATAAACAAGTTGAATGATGTGACTCTGGGCCTCATTTCAGAGTTATTTTCTCTGGCACCTTGGCTCCTGTCTCAGTCAACTGCATCGTTCCAAATGCATTTTCCGAGGAATAGCTGTCACCTTTATACATGATAATACCACAGGTTAGAATATCTTATTTCTTAGGTTCCTGGCTTTGAGATGTTCATTTGCACGTCCACTACTTAGATGAGGCCGTCCTACTTTCTCCTCCTGAGCCCACTGAAACTCATATGTGCCTTAGCCTTTTCTGATGACATCTTTTTATTTTTGTTTATGCACATGAACAGGCACTACAGTTTGGAATTTACAGCACTACGAAAAAAAATAAAGACAGACAGACAGACCTCTAGATCTCTAAAATTTGTCCACAACATTGCATTCCAATGTTTCCCCGCATCAGTTACAGACAGAAAAGGTTTTAAGCATTTTTAAATATTTTCACCATCCTTTAGTGTATCACAGGAGTGTCACAGTGAACGCCATAGTTGTACCATTACACATTACTGCATAAATTACAGGATCATAGATACAAATTGATTAACACATGTTTATAGCACTCTTGTAAACAACCCCATTCTGGTTTGAATGCATTGTGTGATGATTGCAGGTTAAGGTAAGAAAGTTAAAATTAGTGCACTGTCTGAATTTGTACCCTCATCAGACAATGAGTCTGTGTGTTGTGCCGATGTAAATTGAGCTGGATAAGCCGGAGTCAGATTCTGTGTAAGCAAACTCTGTTTCACTTTGTTGAATGTGACAGTTGATGTCATCCGAGTGGTGGGCGGTAGACCTAGATAAGGCGATATTTATTTAACCACGCTGAATGCAAGGTTTGCAGAGCAACACTCACTTAAAAAGCAGATAAAAGCATATGCACCACATAAAGTGGTGTTAAAGCAGGGGGGTAAGTTCTCTCCTTCTGCCGCCTGGATCCTCAAAATGAAGTTCTTGCAGCAGAAAGGCAATTGTCTCATCAATATTTCAGAGGCAGATCCTCTTTCTGCTTTTCTGTGCAGCACTCTTTGCATCTTTCTCTGCCTGTGTCAGTAAGAGTACACCCTCTCCCCCTCGTCTAGGAACAGTAAGGGGATAGTATTCACCAACTCCTGTGGTTACCAGGAGTAACAAGCCAATCTCATATAACAGCTACAGTACTGCCACATGCAGCCCTAATCCTGGTTTCTATAAAGTTTCATTTAGATTTACGCATTAAGGAAAAAAATTTAAGTGTAAAGAGGCAAATAATTTATTGGTTACGTTATGTGATGCAAATAAAATTTCATACTGTAAGACTTAATTAAAAAATTGTCAGTAATTTGGTCAAAACAACTGCAGGCCATGCTGTAGCTCAGTTTAGCTAAGTTGAGATGAGCTGTAAACAGTGTATGGGAACATCAGCATGCACATACAGTCACTGAGAGAGAAACTGGAGGCTGATTCACTGTCATTCACTCTACTGTAATAAACAAGAACAAGTCTCATTGATTGCAGAAAATAAAAATTATAACCTTGGGTGTAAACTGAAGCTCACTTTCATACAAAACAGCAATGAGTTTCCAGGCAGATTTTTGTCCATGGCATCACATTATTAACACAGTTTGCATGTAAAGGCAAAAGAAAAGGAGGAATGCAAGAGAGGGATAATAGCAAAGACAGGCACATTGTTTTCAATGGGCATGACAGTGGAGGTTGACGTAAACAATCCTTGCAGCGTTTGAGAGAATACATATTACTATTCCAGAGAGCTGAGCTTGAGTGACTGTGGTCTTTACTGATGGTGAGCTGTCTTTTATCCTGTTTCAAAATGTAAATTCAGTGACTAATAACATAACTGCGGTATAAGTGGGTGAACATCAGGAAAACAATACAATTACATGTAAATATTTCACAAAGCAAGGGAAACACTGTATTCAATGCAAAAATGACTGTACAAGCATCCAGACTGTAAAAAAAAAAAAAAAAATCTTCAAAATATATACATGGAATGCACAATGCATAGCTCATTCTTGCTATCCAGGCACGACTTACTATGCCATATCAATATTATTATGAGGGAACATATTGTATGGCATATCAGCTTCATAACTGAAATTGAACACAGCTACACACAAAACATACTCAAAGGCTTTCCTTCAGCTACACGATGTTGTAGCATTGATGTGTGTATTTGGATGTGGTTTTGAGATGATATGGTCCCAAACCCAACATACAGACTGACAGATGTTATTTTCAGTATGGTCTCCTTTGATGAGTTATGAACAAGTGCTGAAGATGAAGACAGCTCAATGTGCCTGACGGGAGAGGGAAGCTTTGCTTTGAAGTCTCTGGCAATGTGCAGTATGATTGAATGGTTCAGTCAGGGTTAGCCCTCCAGTGAGGCAGCGTCCTCAGTACAAACAGCTAGATGGGCTCAACGTAATTGGCTGGGTAAAGACCCAGCTGGCCGTTGTCCAGACGACCTTTACACCAGCCCTGTTCGTCCTCCTCCTCCAGCTTGGTCAGCTCATCCCCTTTATCAAAGGAAGGAGAGAGGAAATCATAATAAGGAGAGATTGTGAAACAAAACATCACCACTGTAATACAGTGTAGACAGTGTAGATCCTGGCATGGACTCTACCCTCTGGCTGCCAACAAGCACATTAGCTTTGTGTACGAACTATGTACCCAACTTGACAGAACAATACACCAGCAGGAATTTCACACATGCATGATCAAAGTACTTGATAAACGTACATTAATCATTGTCAAGTTGGCTGCTAGAATGATAAGGCAGGTACCATTGTTTGGGTATACTTGACGCTCTTGTCCAGAGTGACTAAGGACTGAGCTTGTAGGGGTTCAGTGTCTTTCTCTAGGGCACTTAGATGAGATACTCTTAGATGATGGCTTCTCTTACAGACGTTAGTGTTGAAGCTGTTGTAGTTATATCTGAACTGGATGGCATTTCTTCAATTAGGGAAGAATAAAGAACGACACTACCTTGCGCTTGCTAATATTCACCATTACAGGTTCTGTTGTTGGTTTAGTCTCATAGTACTTCATCTGGCTCCTTTGTAAATGACAGACAGAAGGCGGATCCAATCACCTGCTGTGTATTTTTGTAAACAACTGTTGCTGCCGCCCCTATTCCAAATGGTTTGATCCCAACAGTGCCCACATGGAACAGAAATGAACATGGAACATGAAATGGCCGTGCGAGGCTACTAACTGACTGGGATCAAGGTAATGGGACAGGTCGCTAGGCTTCATGCTCACCTGCTTTGAAGCTGAGCTCGTCCTGCTCTTGTCCGTCATAGTCGTACAGCGCTCTCACTCTTACACCTTTCCCCATGTCCTCATCGAAGGGGTTGGTCCCTCCGTTGGTGTCGTTGCCTGAATTCGGGGCCGTCTGGTCCTCGTCTGACCATTCTGTGGACGCTGTGTACGCTTGGTTCTTTTCATAGCTGCTCACACTGAAGAGAACATGTTTCATAAGCACATTAATATTTTAGCACCAACATGAACCATCTTCCAACCAGCAAAGTAACAGGATTAGATATTCCTGCTATACTGACACTAGAGATCAGACTTCTTTAAATGCAGAGAGACATCAATCATTGCACATATCCTAAGAGGAACTGCTTTGATTACCTCTACTCTGGGTGTGTCGGGATGTCGATCGGTGTTCATGCTTACCTCCCTCGGTCTCCAGCTTGAGCATGATCTACTACTGTGGTGACATTAGTCAGCATGACTCCATCATTGGCCTTCTTTGATTTTTCTCTCTTACTGATGTTATGGGTAAGGTCTGGGTTGTACTCCTGCAGAACAGGGGACAAAATTAGTTAAGATGTGTATTTTTACTGCACTATATGCTACACACTATTCTGTTGTCCTATTCCAAGTCTCTGCCAATATAAACAACCTATTGTAACTGATTTTTATGACATTTTTTACTAAAATTTACAAATTCATTTCTATCAGTTATGCGGTGTGTTTCACAGTATTTGCAAAACTGGAGACAATATTTTGGCCACTTTATTATCATCATCTTGATAAATTAACATATCAGATGGTTCTCCATTGTGTTCACAACAGCGTGAACACAATGAAATTGTTTCTCTGTTGCCTTTGTCTTTATTACCTCTGCTAAACTGGGAAACATTCATATTACCTTTGATTATGTTTCTCTCATAACTTTGAGGTTATTACTTTCGCCAGACAAGGAGACACTGATATTAACATAGATACCTGTCCAATCATTAATATTCATGATTGGATAATGTGCATAGAACAATGATGCACGTTTCCAGTGATGAATTAATGTCTCCAAAATGTGTTTATAAATGTGACATATTGATGTTCACTGCATGCAGCTACTGCTTATTATGACAGTGTTTCCCTACCTCAAACTGTGGCCAGTTCATGTGCATGCCAGGGCCATGGTTGCTGCTAAACCACTTCAGATCTTCTTGTGGGCTGGCTGATGTGATGATGCGTTCAAGATCCCTGTACACTGTGGCGTAACTGTGGGAAGACAGCAAGAATTTATAGCATGGGTAACGATCAGTTGGCGACCACATGAGCAGGAAATGGGCGTTTCCATTTATGTGAGTGGCTATTCACATGCAGATGTACTTGTTGTCTAATATCCCAAACCTTTGGTTCTCTGTGAGGTTGAGGTGGCGTTTGACATCCAACAGCACCTCCCTGATGAAGCTCAGCCTCCTCTCTTCAAACTGCTGGCACTGATCGAACACCTGCTCCATGTTTTCCATGTACTGTGGGGTGCACTTACTCAGCTCATCCAGAGCCTTCTCATACTTCTCCTTGGCCTGGGGTGTAAAAAAAGACACAAACAACAAACTCTTAAAGCCTGGAAAGACACAATAAATAAATGAGGAATAATTAATGTTATAACAAGGCAACACCAGTGCATAGTTAGTTAGATAGATATTTTATTGACTCCCAAAAGAAATGTAACAGTATAAAATGCAATTTAGATAATCACATAAATTTATTGGGTCCATACAATATTCAGCATGCAGCTTTCTAATCAGTGCTTGCAGCATGTTCATGTTCTAAAATGCCTACGTGTGAGTGCAGCTTACACAAGACCTTCTTATCTGTATTTCTAAATAATGAACTTAAGTCACTGGAATTAAATCAAATTTTTCACAAATTTCTTGGGTCCTGGGAGAGAATAGCACATGTCACTCATTTTGTATACATTTGCTACACGAACGCAAATGTTGCTCTGGTGGCAAACGATTCCACCTGCCCAACTCAATACACAACCTGTGCGAGGATAAGCGAAACCTGAACGTGATTCGCAGACTGTCCTCAACATACGACCTAGCATTCATATGCAGTGGATGAATGAACAGTGAAATCAGGATTAATTTCACAGTATGTTTCATACTTAGTTTTGTTCTTTTCCTATACTCTTTCTATCATTTCCTCTCAAGCCACGTAGATATTATTTGCCTCCATCGCTTGTAATATACAGTATATGAGGTCATGACACAGTTATAATGTCTAGTCAACTCAAGTGTGTAAGCCAAAGGATCTTCATGCATATTAGACCGTCTTTCTTTCATTAGAGCATTTGTGGATAGCAGCTTCTAAGAGTCATAGCAGCTTGGATGTACTAGTCCTCACTCAGAGCAAGGCTTTTACACCAGCCATATATAAGCTCTCAATGATGCTTAAGGATACTTTGAGCCACACCTCACATCCATACAGGATGCATGAGGAGAGGGCATCTTCAAACACTTTCTTTTTCACACTGAATGGAGCATCAGAGTTAGTAGCTAAAAAAATAACTAGTCTATTAAAGTGTATTTCTTTCTCCTCCAAGTGTATTTTTTTAGTGTTCAGTGAGTATTCAGTGAGGTCAAGGCACTTCCACCAGCTGTAAAGATAGTACAAAGATAGGTGCACCTGTAAAAGAAGCAACACATGGCTGTGTTTCAGTTCTCAGCTCGACTGAATGTGACTCTTACTATTAACCTTGGCTTTAAAGGACAATAAATTTGTATTGCGACACAAAAAAGATGCACAGTTCAAGACAGTGAAGGCCAAGGCAGTCAAATCATGACAAAAGGCCCAGGGGGACCAGAGTCCACTTTGCCACAGAATAATAAATGTTGGTGGAGGGAGTGACATAAGAGGAGACAGGGGGGAGACAGGGGGACAACTATGCTAGGCTGCTTTCAGATACATTGCAACACTCAACCCAGAGAAGCCAGCTCTGCAGTCTGCATCTTAAAATAGCCTGGGAGTTGATTTGATTTTCGCTTGGCTTGACTGCAGCGAATAGCTCTTGCATATTGATGATCCCACACCATGTGCAATCACGACGGATGTCCCCTTGTCAGGAGCTGCAGGGTCCCGTGTTCTCACCTTCTGCGAATCCTGTTTGCACTTGTCGACTTTCTCGTGGAGCTTCTTCTGCTGGTCTGCCGTGACGGAGGCCTCTCCCTTGCTGTTAGCCTCTCTGGTGGATGCCAGCTTCTCCTCTTTGCAGGCTAAGTGGTAGGACTTCTTGGCTGCCTCAAGCTGATGGGGCAAGATGATACAAACAAATTTCAAATTCACTGGAGAAAACCTTTTTGCATTGATGATACCTGTTGGGTAAATTTGCACATCTGAGAAATGCACGAGTGCACTGTACATAAAGGTGACCTTTATAGAATATCAATTTATTTTTGGTAAATCAATTAAATGATTAATGACTGGAACAGGAAATACTGTATGAATACTGCAAAGTCTCAAGTCATTGTTACAGCAATTCATCCAGTTAATTGTAGAAAAATGGTGCATTTATTTATATGTACATCAGCTGCTGCGAGGATTGAACCTTTGACTTTCTGATTACAAGGCACTCTCTCCGACAACTAGACAGATGTGCACATTTTGCGATTAAATGCACACCCCTCACCTCTTTTAGCTTTTTGGCCCATGGTTTCTGGGCCTTCTTGAAGCCCTCCTCTGCCTCTTTGGTTTCCTTGAATCCTCCCATCATCTGTTTGTGGTAGGAGTCTTTCTGCCAGTTCTTCACCTTCTCAAAGTCCTCGTTGATCAGGCTGTTCCTCACGTCCTGGTGAAGCTCGCTCACCTTCTCCGCCTCCGTCATTACCGCTGTCCAGGCCCGCTCCACTGTGCCGTACTGGGGACCTGATGGTGGAGTGGAAAGAGGGAAAGGCACTGAAGTACAGACATATCACAACCAATGTAATAATATGAATAAATACAGGTACACATGGCACAACAAGGTGATAGTGCAACACATACAAGAGACAGTAAACTATAAATATATTCATTCAGCATTGTAAAATCATGCACAATTAATCAGCAATCAATACAGTATGTATGCAACTGTAGAGAGAAATGGTGAGTGGCTGGATGTTTCTGAAATCAATTAAAATAAAAGTGCAAAGATCTTATGAAACAAATATGTGGACTTTCAGTTTATCAGAATATAACACTGATCACCTTTTTCTACCAGCTGTCTCCATCTCTTGGACCAGTCAGTCAGTTGCTGTGCGTAGGCTTTTTCGATTTTGGCACGCTCCTGGATGCAGTTCATCAGGTCGTTGCAGAGCCTGTGGCCATCGTCAATCCGCTTGACCGTACGTTTGTAGTTCCCCACCTTTCATAGAAACAAGGTCATGGTGCTTTAATTAGATTTGCTGATTAGATCAGTGGTTCATAACCTGGGAGCAGAGACCCACCAAGGCATCACTAGATAATTGTGTTATTCTGTTTAATGGGACTGGAAAAAAAACTTTTATTACTATGTATGTTTTTAAAGACTTTTATCTAAATGTTGCTTTTCTCTGTGAAATACTGAGCAGGTTGTAGCCTCTCAGATAATTAATCAAATAAAACTACTAAAAAAGTGAAAATCTTTCTTTGGCTGAATTGTTTCCCAGTCTATATGATCGGGGGAACCCAGGTAGACATTGCTTCATTTCAAGGGGTCACAAGCTAAAATCAAATAATCAAAAAAGCTTAAATCATGGTGAGTCTAGCTTTCTCTATTAGAGGGCTCACTCACTGCTGCTTAGTTTTGTAATTTCATCTTACATAGGCACTTCCTAGGAGAGGAGATGTGCATGAACCAGAAACCAGAATTTAATTTGGTCAAATAGATAATCTACAAGGTCTGAATTAGGGAGCATGGGATGCTCTTCGCTAACTTGCAACCCTATTTTCTTTTTTTTTTTGGATGACACTGTAATTTCTCTACATAAATCCTGCTGCTTGTGGCTTTAAAAATGAAAAAGGTGCATCAATTTTGTATTCCTTAAGGTGGCATGAAAATATCTGCCAAAAACAACATAAACTAATAGAAAAGGGACAGTGTCTCGTAATTGATTGTCATGGTTGAGACTGGCATAACATACTGCAACAGCGATTTTGCATTCTAATCTTGAGAAGACCTTAAGGAGGTACCGCTGCGGTCGTAATGATCAACCAGTGAGGCGGCGCTTTAAGAGGGAACTCTCCTCTCAGCCTGCAGGGGTAGGACTTGATGCATTGATTAGGCAGGAGGGAGCAGCAGGGAAGGGGCTTGTGCTGGTGTATGTGGAGTTATGCAATGGAAGTAGGGGGTGGGTTAATGTCATATAATTTATGGCTCTCCATGGACACAGGAGCAGCAGCCTCCCAGAGAGCTGTATAATGTGATAGCTTTGCCCAGAGACAGAGCCACACACAGTGAGTGTGAGAGAGAGAGAGAGAGAGAGAGAGAGAGAGAGAGAGAAACCCCTTATCTCAAACTGCATCATTTTCACACCTTTATGATAGAGAAAAAGGGACTGCATTACACCTTGCATCTCTGGTGTTTTGCTGAATGTGTAATAGATGGTTACCTATACTTCACCCTGAAAATGACACTCAACAAATCTCAAATGTCTACTAAATGGAAACCTGGCTGGGACAAATGATTGCATTCTACACCAGGCCTGTGCTCCAGCAGCCAGCCGAGTCAGCTATCAGCAGGCAGCACTGCAGCAGCAACTACTGTAATGCAGTGAGTGACTGTGATGTAGTGACTGTGTGCTGAAAGCGGGCACTTTCCCTGGTCCAGCTGCTTCCTAAACAGCCTGCCTGGCTGAGGGGACATGATGAGGATAAACTACACCTAAGTGCGAGGGGCAATGGAGCATCAAGTCTGAACTCATGACATGAAAATGTTTCTTTTTCTCTCTAAAACATCCAGTGTGCTTTCATCAGCCCATCCATCATGCAGTTCTATCACTGTTTAAACAAAGCAGGGGGCAAGGAAGCCATTACTTTTGGTCTAGACTCTGTATTACACTTAAAAAATTTTTGGCAGTTGATGATTGTATAGCAATAGTCTTAATATACTGCTACTCTGCATGATATATGATAAAATTGTTGACAATCACTGTTCCTGGAAAGTTAAGTTGCGTCAACCTTTTTCTTCGAGACAAACCTATGGAGATCAGTGTCAACAATTACCGCCTCTCATATATTATGAATGGACTTGTGGTAACTTGTTGCTCAAATTACTTGGGAGTGTGTGGCTGCTTGAAAAGGGGTGTCTGTGATGTGACTTCATGGGGAAATATCCAGCTCAACATCTCCTCATCCACATTTACCTCCCATCAAAACTCACACAGTATTTGGAAATACATTTGTGCCACTTTGGAGTGTTTGCAAGAAATGTCAAGTAATCACATAAAAGCACTGGAAAATCTTCCTCAATCTTCTCGTGATTCACTTCGCATAATGTGTTACTCCCAAAAACTGCTATATGACACAAGCTGCAGATGGATCTAGACAACTTGCGATTACAATGCGAGTCGGTCTGCCATTGCTACAGATAAGCTAAAGAGAAAGGGGGGAGGTGCCAGAATAGTACTTTGAACACACAGCAAAATGCTTTTGACAATTTAGATATCCTAATCATGTGCCACCCCACAGAAAGCCAGTAGGACAACTTCATCTCCAAAGGTCAGGCTATTCTTTCCCACCTCCCAGAGAAGGTGGGTTCATTGAGAGTTCATCGCTTGGCTGTGTCACCTCCGAGTTAGGTTTAATCTGTAAAGGCCGTGCCATGCCGTCTCACCTCCCAGAAGCTGTCTGTGGTCTCCTCCTGGCTGGCGGACTCGTCGTAGGCTCCAGACATGGTCCCGGATTTGGCAGAGTGGCTTCAGGCTGTGGCGGTCTGCAGCAGAGTAACTCTCCTCATGCACTGTGGAGGAACACAAGCACAGAGGAATGTAAATACAAGGACTGGGAGCATTGTGATCACAGCGATACGTGAGACGAATAATCATTCAGATAAAAAAATGACACTTTGTGAAGTTATAAATCTGGTTATGGGCTGTCAAAATGCAGCTACATATAAAAGGTGATTTAAATAAGGAATATTCACTGAAATAATATGAAAGCTATCTGTTTAGAGCCAAACAATTTCACAGAAAAAAAGAGTTTTAACACACAACATGCTGTAATAATGCTGACATTAAATACAAGCCTTACATTTGACCATCAGCTATCACCCAACAGATTAAATGCTGGTTCAAGTGGCGCATGTTACCAGAACATCATGGTCTTAATCCAGATATTTTGCTCACACTCTCGTAATACCAGCAAATGTTGTGTTATGGCTTTCAAAGTGGATGCGTGATACTTATGTAACCAGAAACAGGGAAACAGAGGCAGAGTTTTTACAAAACTGTTCATAAAATGTTTGACCACACAGAACTATAACAAATGATAGTACTTTTTAAAAGATGGCAGGCAAACCGAGTCCTTGGTTGACAAAGTAATTTTTTATAGGTCTGATTCTATATATTTAAAAATATTAAATGATGACATCAGAGAAAATCAACTGTGCATAAATCTTGCATTTGAGGTCAGCCAGCAAGTGTGTTTATTACACACTCCATTCCAAACATGTGAATCACAATATCAGATAGGCAGTTACTGCTTTATTGCTGCTTGACTTGAGTGCCGCTTTTGGTACCATTAATCATCTTGATTGACAGGCTTGACGACTGGGCTGGCATATCTGGGTCTGCTCTTACATGGTCTTATCATATCTAACTAACATTTGTTGTCAGTCTCTCTAACATGTGGGATGCTCCAAGGATCAATTCTTGGTACAATTTTATTTTGTTTATACTTCTCCTGTGGCATATTATTAATTGCTCTGGGTGTATCTCCAATCACTGCTATATGAATGACATATAAATATATTTATTTGTCCATATTTATTTGCCAAAGAATTTCAGTTACCTGATAATTTTTCTCTTTATCTGCAACTAAGCATTGAATGTCTCAAAATGTCCTTCATTGGAACTGCTACAACAAGTAACACCCATCATTCTGTTGGGCCACTGGTACTAAATGTTAAGTCCATGTCCAAGTTGGTGTTATCTTGTTGACCAGCACATGAACTGTGATCAGTGTGCACAAACTTATTTAGTCCTGTTTTTTCCAGTATCACTAGAATTACACCAGTCATGTCAAAAAGTGACATGGAGAAAGACATTTACTCCTTTGTATCCTCATGGCTGGACGACTGTGATGCCCTCAGCAGTCAAGTTGCCTTACAGCAGTCAAACTGCAGCTGGTCCAGAGTTCAGGTGGTCCAGGTCCCACATCACCCCTATTTTGACTTCCTTGATAAGTTCCATGCATGACTGAATTTAAAATACCACCATGACAACAATACATGGTACGTGCTATACCAGGTGAGTCACCGTGGCAGCCCAAGTTTAAAATATTCTTAATCACCATTAATTGACTCTGTAGTCCTATCCCATGTCACATAAGTGTGACTGTACATTTACTGTTCTGTTACCCAACATTTGGAACAGCTTCCCCCAAAACATGAGATCAAATGACACTGGCACTTTTACTGCTTTTATTACACCTATGATTTTTTAAAATCCTCTCTCCGTAGGCACTGTAATATCTTGTTTTGAAAGGTGCTGAACAAATGAAGTTTACTAACTTATAAAACAACAGTCACCCTCATTACCTGAGTGCTTCTGGCTTTTGTTCTCTACTCCCCTGAGATCACTTTGTCAAGAGGTTTGATGACTGGCTATTAATTTTCAATGGCATCGATTATTCCAACCTCTGCCAGATTACTGTGTTGTAATTACAATGTAATCTTCCTCCATCTAATAGCTGTGGCATAGCTCAAGGAAAACATAATGTGCTATTATCTGAACGACATGATCGAGAGGTTTTGATATGATTTGTGAAAAGCAATATACCCTGCAAAGTAACTAAACTATTGGTACAAGAGTGCAGGGCTGATCAATACAAATGAGAGTCTGGCCATCGCTGGATCTCTGAGTCCACTTCTAATGTACAATTTTCAAAATCAAAGCACTATCTATCTGTCTGTCTGTTTGTCTGCCTACACAGATATAACTGTAGACCCATCTTTCTCATGGTGACAGTTAACAGTATTGCCACCACAAGTAGCTGCTTGTCTACATTAAAAAAAGCAACAGATTGTTAGATTAAATTAAAACTAACAGTATATAATACTCCATGTTTATATCAGCCATACAGCCCAGTGACCAATTACAATAAAACTGAATGGTGAATAGGATTTTTTTCAGATAACAAGCTCAGGAAGCATCACCAGCCAATACACTGGTCCAGGTCCCTGAATCTGAGTTTGAGAAGCTGTGGCCTATTACATTTTCTTAGTAGATTAGTGTGGACTTATCTTGAGAAGAAGAAGGCAATTATTTGTAGCTAATTGGCTGCAGTGCTTCATGAGCAAAGGCACACAGACCAAACACGCTAACATTAGCACATTGCTGCTGCAGCCTCATCAGTGCCTTGCTCACCTCCAATTTCCAGCCCACACTGCACTTTCAAAATGAAATACACCGTTAAACTGCCACACGTCCACACAGACAAACATTCTCATACACACACACACACTCTCAGTGGGGACACGGATTAAATCAGACGGCACGTAGCTTAACTGTGTACTGCTGAACACGGAGCTGCCACTGAGTTTTGTGTTAGCAAGGAAAAGAGCAAAGTGAGCCAGCTGGGAGAAGCATGCTGAGACTGAGATGGGCTCGAGGTAGGAGGTAGTTAGCCACGGCCACTAACATGTATGTTTTACAGCTTTCTATAATCACAGATTGCCTCTCTGTCTGTTTGTGTAATAACTTCTATCATTCTTGTAGTTTCGATATACAAACTGCTTTGACTGTGTATATTTGAACTGTATTTAATTCTACTCAGTAATGTTGATTGATACATGGATATCCCCTTTTGATGTAGTGGTAAATAAAAAGTGGTTATACCATGACAGACACAGATTATAATAAGGAATCACAGCTACCATTAAATACTAAATAATTTGATTTCAGGACAGTTACATGTGCTGATGCCAATAAGTGACTGAAGGATTTTCATCAGGTCCCTGCATGTGTGAAACACCTGTAGCATTAACTTCCACAGGCCAGCTGAATGCCGGTTATTTACTGTTCTTGACGCTATTTTTAAATGCAATTGCATTGGAAGAGGGCAAGTTAAGGGCAAACTAAAGATACAAGGCTAAATACTGAAACAATAAAGTATGTAATATTTGTTCAATATTTTAACAAGAACACTGCTTCAATTCAAGAAATATTCCAATACAGAACAATAACAGCTGTTACTTTGTGACCTAAGCTGCAGTCCAAAGTAATTTTTACATTAAAATACTTGTAAATCTGACCTAACCTCACTGCTGATACACCTAACCTTATATGCAGTAGTATTGGTACTACATAGTAATACATTATATATACATATTTGTGATCACACATTCAAAGTGACCAGAAAGTGAAAATCCAGAGGATTTGTGTAGGTGAGCCATTTGCACAAGGATAAAACACAAAGATAAAAAGTAACAAAGATAAATTACAGAAAGAAGAGGACAGAAACAAACAGGTACAGGTGAGATAACAGCTCAACACAGGAAAACACAGAGAAAAAAACAGAAATAAAGATTATGACCAGATGACAAATTAAAAAAAACACCACATGGAGGGAATCGGTATGTGACACTGCTACTGTATCTGCATTGAGTGGGCAGCTGAAGGTAAATACAGGTTTCTCTGAGCGTGGGTTAGCACAGGACATTAATGAACAGATGATATAGTGACAGAAAAAAGTAAAGTGTTATTCTGTGATGTTACGCTGATGTCTGGGTTGAGATGAGAGGTAGTAAGTTCATTTCTGCTGTAGGCGCTGAAAGAAAAACAAGCGTGCTGCTCTTTCCCTTGAGCAAAAAACAAATGCAACTTTGACACAAAATAATGGAACTCTGCTACGGCGCTGCCTTTGTGCCTGCAGCTTGCACAGCAAAACAGACAACGCTGCAACGATAGAAACTTGTGCAGCAAAACGGGAAAATCACTTTACTTCAAAAGGAAATATAGTTCATGAAACGGTAATAGGCTGAGGTTTTTCAGCTCAGTAGGACATCTTTGTATGTTCTGATCCAGCCGAGGCCACCAGCTGATTAGGGGTTAGAGAGGGGTGCAGTGCATCCATATCATTGTCTTGCTCTTAACAGAAACACCAAGCCAAACTTAAACCATGCTGTTGTTGGGGGTTTGATATGGAAGAGACACACAGGAAACAATAGAGAGAGAGAGAGATTGAGAGAGAGAGAGAGAGAGAGGTGCTTGGATAGGGGGTCAGGGGGAGGGGTGGGAGCTGCATGGGTATTTGGGTCAACCATGGACCAATGAATGGAGCAACACTTTTGACAATGGAGTAGTGAGATGAAACGGGTGAGGGGAGTGAGGCACTGACTCCAAAATCCAAAATCCTATTAATCAGGGGAGTTTCTGCGGTATTCTGCCCGAACAGCCTCAGTCAGAATGAAATCCTTGGCTGGCTGGAGCATGGAGTGTGTACAGACTGCTGGCTGTTTAACATTGCTGCTTGGTTAATCCATTAGCTACATGACGAGAGGGGGCTTTTGTTCAGGATAGCCCTTGCTTAGCTCACAGAAAGCCTAGATAGCAGTGTGTGCAAACCACCTCCCGATACACACCACTGGCAAGCAAAGTCTTCTTTAAACAAAGCAAACAAGCACGGCCCTGCAATACCTAAAATTCAGATACATCTGCTCTAATTAATGTGACCATTCCTCTAATGAAGCATGGATTGCCTTGTGAGTTATTCATTGTAGACACACAGACAAAACAACACATCAGTGCCAGCCCACTCACCAAAAAAAAAAACAAACATTGGCAGCAGCCTCCAAGATTTAGTCACCATCACACATGCTTCAGTGATATGAAAGCCAAGCAGAGTTTTAGCCTCTTTCATCAGAGCGACCTGCAACACTAAAGAGCCACATCCTCGCAAACAAGCAATTGAGACTCAAGAGCATCGGGAATCCCCAGTCCCCATCCCTCTGAACCGAGCGCACAGGCACCAAACCCACAACTCCCTGCACAGCGAGCCAGACGCGTGAACGGAGAGCATAAAAAGCCTCTGCCTAAGCGAGACAAAAGGGCATCAACGCGCCCAGCGAGAGGGAGAGCACAGCCTCCGCCAGAGCAACAAAAGCTTACCCCCAGTCCTCCATTAACGTGACGCGGCGGCTGAGGCTACAGCTCAGAGAAAGAGACACGTGGGCTCCTCCAGCACTCAGCCCCTCTCCCCTCTCCTCCTTGCCTCCCCTCCCGTCTGTGGATTTTTTGCTCAGCGCAGCCCACTGTTGAGAGTGCATCAGCACAGAGCCAGGAACAGGAGCTGGTCACTCTAATCTGTGATCTGAGATCTTCCTGCCTGGAGCACTGTGTGTGAGGGCTGTGTGTGTGTGTGCGTGTGTCTGTGTGAGTGTGTGTGTGTCTTTCTCAATGACTGAGGGATAATCCTGTGGTGTTTTGCTTGACTGGCTCAGACAGAGCAGGGGGCCAGAGAGACAGAGAGCAGGGAGGGGAGGAGGGGGCGAAGCACAGGGATGGGGGCTGATGCCAATGAGACTGTGGGTGCTCTAACGTCAAGTGTGAATGTGTTGCAGTGTATCTGGGAGCCAGAGAGGGCAGATGTTAATGACTTTGAGGGAAAAGGTACAGAGGGGTGGAGGTTACTAATTACATTTACTTATGTTACTGAAACTGTAGCTTGTTTTATGTAGTTGCACTTTTATGATTTTTTTTAAGTCAGCAATTTTATCTTTACTTAAATATGTTTTAGCTGAAGTATTGCACTTAGCTACATTTTAAATCACATCCAGTACACAGTAGTAGTAATGTTGGAATTTTGTAATTTCCAACTTTCTAACTGAAAGAATCTAGTTTGAATTTTGTGCTCTCGTCCCTTTGGAATTTCATGGAAATATCACATTTAACAAACTTAGTAACTCATTAATTTGTACTCTGAGCTACTTTCACTTTTACTTACGTGGATTTTTAAACTAGTACTTCTACTCAAGTACAATATCAGTCAAGTAACAATACTTCTACTTGAGTAGCAATTTCAAATACTCTTTCCACCACTGATAGGGAGCATAAAAAAGAGGAGAGAGATTTGGCAAATAACTAAGAAGAAGTTCAAGTTATTCCAGAGCTTCATTCCCAAATGACACAGGATGAACCAGCTGAAAACTGTGACAGCTAATTTAAAAAAGTAGCACTCACTAAGGATTATTACTGAAGAAAACAGATGTAACCATTTGGAATCAAATCCGACATTGAGGCTTTCTACAATAACGGGAGGAGTGGCAGGAGAAGAAGTGTACAGGTTTTGGTTCATTACACAGATTATAAAAGAGGCCCCTGACTGACAATCCAATAGCAGCACCAGAGTGAAAGCAGACTTGTTATGCCATTACAATACACCACAAATTCTTATTGCCTTTAAAAAACTCAATTAAAGCACAGTTGGGTGAGGAGTAACTAAAGGGAGATTACGCCAAGATGAAGCACATGGCATTATTACAGCACATGAAGGCTGTGAGTTTCCTTTAAGGTGGATATGAGTTATTTTGAATATGCATGAGGACCAGAGAGCAACTCAATGCTGTAGATAAGGCAGCAATAATAATCTATCAGCTAGATAACCTTTCATAAATTTACACAACAAAAGTTCATGTGTATGTAGCTGCAGCTTAGTTAAAATACAAATCAGCTAATGGACACGTGCCAAGGTGAGTTAACAACTTTTTTGGACAGTTAGCTGACTTAATAAATTCATAAATTCCTAGATCATAATCATTAGGAACAAAAACAAAGTAACTTAAGAGCCAAAGTCATGTGGCGGGATACTATTTTTGGCCACACCACAGTAACACATCACTGTTCACTAGAATCTGCACTGGCAAGAGAAACCTTTAACCAACTCTCTCCTTGACAGCACTATTTGTTAAGGCGCAGTCATTCATATTCAAGATGTAAGACATCCCGTGCTTTCAAAGCATAATAAGAATAATGCTGTAATGACAACAATGCCCTCAGAGGATGAGGGAGACTTCTGTCACCGTCTCAGCTGGAGCACAAACACCCTGACACCCAGACTGGCATGATGCAGGGCCGGCTGTCAGGATGAGAGAAGCCCTGGCGGACCGCAGAGAGCAGGTGGTTCAGCGTGGATGACTCGATGTCTCTCTGCTGATTGATCATCTCCATGTTGAGCGTTCATTTGAGTGCTGAACGGGACAGGAAGGGTGGGGGCAGACAGGCCAGAGAAGTGACTGGTGGTGTGGGTGTGTGTGTGTGTGTGTGTGTGTGGGTGGGGGGGGGTGATAATGAGGCGGCCACAGCAGGATCATCAGTAAAATTCCACTGCAGAGAAAGGGCAGGCCCACAGTCTGCACCTCAGCATCAGTCCACCGCAGCAAGGATACGCCGGCTACATCCCATATGATGCTAAACATATTAGCAATCAAACCCAAAAGCACAGGAGGCACATGTTTTGATAAATAGTTGGATATGGAGGAGATTTTGAGTGTAATAGGGATAAAAATACTCTTAAGGATATCTGTCCCTTAGAGTAACAATGTAATAAAAATGCCTTTTCACCTTGTTAGCTGTACACCTATTTAACAAATTCCAAAAATTAGAAAAATTCTTCTTCTCATTAAGTCCTTTAACTTCCTGGAAAATGGCATATCTTACTGGTTATTTCATGCTGTATCAGTAGGAGTGAAGAGTCCCTCCCTCTGCCCCTCCAATCATATAAAATCTGCAACTTCACAAGCTTAAACATAAGTGATGGTGGATTGTTGATTGTTTGCCTCTCATGGTTGCGTGTCCTGCCCACATTCAGTAGTCCCTCCTCTCTTTTTATGTCCCACCGCAAAGTCATGTTTCAACTAGGAGTACGTCAAATTACAGAGGTGTGACACCATCAAAAAGACATTTCCTAAATAATATCAGCACAATATTACTAACATGGGCAGTGGCTAAGGAGCATATTCCTTCAAAATAAATTAAGCGCAGCAGGTCTGGTTTGTTCGACATAAGGTTCTGCTGCAAGGTCTCAGCCTGGCTTGACACAATGTGAAATTAGAACAATGGACTAATTAAACTGCACACCCCATGAGAAATTGTACTTTTTGCTGAACTTTACAGTCACTGTAGAAAAAAAAAAAAAAAAAACTTTTGTACAATTCTTCTTTTTCCTGCACGCACCTGTTCCAAAAGTATTGAGATGCTTGGAGTATTCCTTCTCAAACTTAAAAAGGGGTTTCCATAAAAGTAGGAAAAAATGGTTTAAAAGTGGCTCTTCATATTCAAGTTCTTGGGAAAAAAAACTAATCTACATCACAAAACTACATAAGAGCTAACTGAAAGTAATTTAAAATTCAACTAGGTCACTATTTTCTAGGCATATATGAAATGAAAGCAGGGTGAAACATGGCAACCTTGTATTTCCATGTTAAACTCTACAGTGAATATAGGGAGCACAGCTGCAAATAAATTATTTGGTCTATAACAAGGGACAACACACCAAACGATTCTTCTGCTGTACTGGAAACTTGACCAACAGTTACAAAATGACACTGATGGTCATTAATCTCAAACGACCTGCTTTATAATAAATATTTATGCACACTGGTTGTTCCCAATCAGGGCTGGGTGTAACTTTCAGCATTCTGTCCTTGATAAGTAACTGTCTGCATTTGTAAACCATCTGAGTAAAAGCATCTGCAAAATGACCGATGGCATATTTGTAGATAGCAAAGATTTTTGGGGGCTGCTTTGAGATTTAGTCTCTGGAGAGGCAAAACCTCCCACTGTGTCCTTGGGCCAGAATAACTCATTTTCATGCACCACTTAGAAATGAATAATGAAAACTAGCTAATATTTTCTGAAAGACTGTGAAACACAGGAACTTACTTGCAGTAACTTTGTTGTACCTATCATTGTGAAAAACACCCATACTCGTGACTAACTCCTCATTACTATACGATCCCCACCACACTAAGTACTGAATGTGTCCCTGTGAATTGTCCACTTTATGCCTGATGTTAATACCTCAGAATATCCAAAGAATAAAATATCACTAACATAGCATCTGTTTTGGTCATTGTAGGCTAAGATTTAAATGTCTACCAGTGTTATTTTAATGACAGAGCTACAAAATGACAGTGAAACACACCGGTGCTCCTCCTCATTGCAGCCATCAAAGTGTGTTTTGTGGTTGAAGGCTGCAGCAAAACAAGAAAAGACTGCTGACATTTTCCAAAATAGGTGAGAGAAATTAGGCTACGCTTTGGGGAAAAGCGAGTGAACAGTCTCACATCGCCTCTTTGATGAGATTCTTTGAAAATGTTCTGTTCTCTGACAAACACTCACACGGCAGCTTTCAATGCACTCTGAAAAATAAGTTAATTGGACAGAGGTCAACTAATATTCTACACATACACACTCACATGGCTGCCCTCTGTCTTCAAAGCACAAACACCTCCGCTGAGATCTTGGCCACATTCACTTTTTTTTTTCTTTCTTTCCCTCAGGACGTACTCTGTTGCTGCTGCTGCCCTCATCAGATTCAGGTCCTATATATAGAGCCAGATTCATCAATTATTCACATCAGTGTGTAAATAGATAGAGGAGATGACCAGCCTCACTTACCTGGAGGACTCTTAAGGTTTGGTCTAATCTCATCTCATCACTGTCAAGACAATTGAATTATATAAACACAGATCGATACCAACATGCACCACCGTTCCAGGCCTGAACAAGCAATTTGTGTGTAGAGTGTTTTTTTGTTTCACACCTCGAGGACAGTTAGGTATTTGCATCGAGGAGGCCCGGGTCACAAAATTCAATGTCAGCAGCTAATCTCACCAGCAAAGAACATAGCCTTCAGTGTGCATTGCATATTAAAAACTCTAGATCAATGCCTGAGGACTCTAAAGTGTTATCTTATCACTGACGTGTTTGATACACTAAGGAATTTACTTTATTAAGCAATGTACTGCACTCCAGCTTTCACAAACAGCGGCCTCATACTACCACTAATGGTCTCTCTGCTGGCAATTACACAATGTACCCAACCCTGCAAAACAGCATGGATATCCATAACACTTCAAGACCAGAAACAAGATGTTTACTTTTAAAGTCTTTAGTGGGTTAGAGAAATGGGATTCAAAAACAAAGGTTGCAGGACTGAATCCCAAAACCAGCTGGAAAACAACTGGATGGCAAGAGCGAATCAATAAAGCTCTCCTCACCCTCTGCAGCTACTATTGTTGTTATTGAGGTAGCCTGTAGCTGCAGTTCCCAGGTATGAATGTAAAGCAGGGGACAGCTTGTGTTAAGGCGATAAGGAGTGCAAGGGTCAAAACCACAGCAGCAGACATAGGAATAACTGAAACCCATTCCCATATCCCTGGAATATTCATGTGTCATCAATAATAAAGCAGCTTGTGGGAACAGAAATAAAATGCAGGCAGACTTTTTTAAAGTGTCCGACTCACTGTGAGCGGCCGAGCCTTCATACTGCACAATCAATGTCCAATCGATTAAAGGAGGCAAAAGGTGAGCAGCCCAGGCCACTGACTTGGAAGCCAATTATCCACAGAAGAAACAGATTTGTGATCCTCAGACGATCAACAGCAAAGTCAAAATATACAACTGCAGCTAACAATGTAAAAATAATGAGAGGAGGGAGACAGGAATCAAAAAGCTACCTCTCTCTTCATAGATTCTGTTAGAGAAAATAAAGAACAGAGGAAACCAGTTATGCATTGGCTGACCGCAATATCTTATTCAAATCAATTTGCCTATCTATTTGATTAACAAACATAGAAAAGGGCGTCTGCGGTAATTTTTTTCTGTGATGGCGCACAACAGCTTGCCAGCAACGCATGTAGAATACTTTCAAGTATCTTTTCAAAGTGTCGTAAGTAAACCAAGTTGACCTGCTTGGCATGTGCTCTTTTTGAACACAATCAGTTAGAAGTAACATTTGCCCAGCTAAAGAAAAACATTCCCATTCATCAGAATCAGAGTTCATCAAGTGGAATTTGACCTGGTAACTGGTGCTGAGACATTACAAGACGGTTCCTATATAAGCAACAGGAGGAAAAAACTTTTGGAGGAAGCTTGTAACAATAAATTTAGTTTCTCTCTCGGGTATCTATATAAAAGTTAAAAAAAAAATCAACTTTCATTACAAATGAATGGAGTTACTGAACCTGGTGCCTCCTCTCTGTGGCTGCTAAGTCCTTGACAGAGTCACTCCAAGGAATTTCTGAGAGCCTCTTGGAAAAATGTTACAAGACACAAAGAACTGAAGAACACGGCTGTTCAACTGCAAGTTTGACACATCCTGGGGTCCACCACGCCTGTTCTGCACACACACATACACACACACACACACACACACACACACATGAATAAGTGTGTGCACATGCACGTGAATGCATGCCCACACACTGAGACTGAACTTTGACATATCCTTGAAAAGACACTTCAGGCCATCAATAATTAGCCAGCTGTTGGAGAGGGTGGAGACTAAGGGTACTCTCTTGTTACAAACATTCCTTAGAAAGGCGGCCTGTAGTCAGGCAGAAAAACAGAGACAGAGAGGTAAAGAAAGAGACAGACAGACAGAGAGAGAGAGAGAGAGAGAGAGAGAGAGTTAAGCATCAAAAAGAAAGAGAAAGACAGAGAACAGAGGGAGGAGACAGACACAGGTGGTAAGATAAGGGCGGCTCTCTGGAGGACAGACAAGGATGAGTCAACCTCAGTGAAGTGGAGGAAAGGGTCAGCTGTGCTGGCCCATCAATCAATACAGATTTGCCGATGTAAGATCAGTCTAAATGCCACTCGGAAGACCCGAACAGCCTGTGTCCATTTCAATGGAGGGAAACAGATGTATGAGCCACATTGTGTAGATAATAAAAAACTGTCAATGAATGAAAAATAAACACACTTCCATCAAGAACATACCGTGACATCCTCAAAGTAAGAATCTTGAGATAGGACTTTTTTCTTTCACATAAGTAGAGTAATACTCAGTGCAGAAATGCGCTGTTTTGATGAGCTTATTTTGATTATAAATACACAGAGCTGTTTTGTAATTCAGTTTGCCCTGCTTGAAACAACAGGAATCGCAAATGAGTGTGTATATTAGCGGAGAGCATTTCTGCAGTCGCCTGATAATGAACGGAGAAGCCTCTGGGAGCGGAATACCTCCCAACCATCAAATAATTGGTCCACACTGGAGCAGACAGCAGCCTTATTCCATTGATCATACAAGTATTATGTTAGATACACAGCCTCCCTTTGGAGATAAACTGTGGAGAGGATGATGACCAGCACTGTCTCTTCAAATCCTTGAAAATCTCAAACAAAGGCAGCTACCTGACGATCCAGACAGATGCTCATCTTCCCAGCATGTGCCATCTGTGTATTATCCAATCATGTGCTCCCTGTGGGGATCGCTCCATTTGACCTCAGTGTTATATCCCATTATTTCAGGAAGTAATTTATGACCACAGTGCAGGCAGTAGAAAAAAGGGGCTGCAGGTCTGGTCAAATGTCTGGTATAGAAAACACTCTCTTATAATTGATTTAGTTTTCTCCCTGAACTTTTCGACAACTTCCTTTTTCATTGTAATGGTGGAGCATTTAGCAGACACTCCAGAGCCAGACATAGTTGGAGGGCCAACTCACTTTCATTTCAGGGAACACAGGCTTTGCAGTTGCATCACAAATCTAGGCCCATCTTGGAGGTCTCAGCGGAGGATTGGCTTTTTGTAAACAGTTAAATAGATTACAGCCAGAAAGAAACATATACATATCAGAAAGACACAAGTAATGGGTCTAGAGCCACAGGCCACAGGCTGGCTGTAAGTGAATGGCCTGATTTATTTCCATATTTAGGCTACAGAGACATAAAAATCTATTCCAAAATACTGAGTTGTAGTTTGGGAATGTCAGCTCAGTTAACCTATACAAAGTTGGTTTTGAGCTTTACGGTTTTGAGTCAGCAATGCTACTTTAGCAAACCAGCAAACACTAGCTGATACTATTATTGTTGTTAAATATATAGGCTAATTGATAAGGCTTATTAGCCACTACTAGGTACTAGCCAGCTAAAGTAGCTACCATGCAAATAAGATGCACTGAAAACAAGAGATTGATTGTAAGCTAAACAGATGCTAAAGTTGGCCAGCTAGCAAACAAACTGATTTTATGTCAACACAGAATGCTTCATGATGTATCATGATGAAATGAGCAGTTTCACAGACAGTTATCAAATCTATGCAGTACAACTGAGGCAACCGAAATGCAATTAGCTGTTCTCAGATGTTGCCGAAGTTGTGGACCTCCAACATGGGTGCCAGAAGGCACACAATATTACTTGACATCCATCTACACAGGAACTGAATTTCTTTTAAAAGTTCAGGGGTCCTCTCTAGTGAAAATGAAGGATCTAACATTAACCAGTATAGCGCAGGGGGTTTAGTGAGGTCAGCGTGCACAATTTGTATGCAAGGACGTGGAGCACTATTTTGTATTCTGTGTAGAGTCAATTTCTCATACTCTAAGGTTTAAAAATTCAATCAATACTCCAGAGCAAGTGTGTAGGCCCGCTATGCTATCCTTTCCTTTGCTTTTCAATCAATAAACGTTATTTCCACTGCCTGCTGCATAGTTGAGAGTATGGACAGGGCATTTACTGAAGCCCCTGGCTAAGCTGTGGGAATCAAAGTGCACTCACACCCACAGGCCTGGACAGAGGAATGCTGAGAGTGGGCAGGCATCTGAGACGCCGATGCCAAGTGGGCGAAATGGAAGTGACTCATTCAAAAACAGTGCAGCGGCTAACAGCTACACACAGCCTCTCTCTCACACACAAACAGCCTCTGTTGCTGTTCTCATGAATGAGCGCTCATCTGGCTGTGACAACTGTGATCCATTGAGAGGAAACAACCTCGGTGATGCAGTCAGGTAGAGGTGTGAAGTCATCGCAGCTACGCACAAGGCTAAACAGCTACATGAATACTCACAATCACAAGAGAAACCTACAAAATAGCATTTCCTGATCAAAAATGACTGCTGTTTCTGCACTGAAAAAGCAATCAACACCTATGTGCACGCAAATGTGCACGTAACACACATCAGCACACACGAGTACACACCCAAATCACATGTACAAACACACACACACATACACACACACACACAATCACACGTGCACACAAGGACATACAAACACAAAAATACATCCACACACGTGCATATATGTATACATGCATATAAAGTCATTCAACAGACTCCCATTCATGCTAATCTGCGAGGCCATGAAGACACCATCTTTAACACACCCTGTCACCATGGCAACATCAAGCACTCTTTCTACCTCCTCCTCCAGTGCGCCTCACTGACACTATAAATCTGAGAAGCACTGTGCCTCAGAGGAGCAGGGAAAACCTGCAGCCAACAACCTCTAATAGCTTCTTGTTCTCCCGCTTACACTGTTAGCTGGGTCTTACCATCTAAAACTGAAACACAGAGCAGAAACACATTAAATCTTTTAAGCCCCTGCAATCAGAAACAGAGTGTATCTCGCATAAGGCAGATTCACAAAGATTTAGCCTATCCTATTCCACTGCATTTGCCTAATTAAGCTCTGAATTTTATCAGTCGTATAAAGTAAGCTTAGATTACTCTTTGCATAAAACTCCTAAAATTACCCTAAAAGTTTTGGGGTAATCCTGCATGCAATATTAGTTTTAAAAAAAAGTTGGAGAGAGATACAGTTGGAAAAAAAAGAAAGGAAAAAATAATTGACTCCCACTCTGACAAAATGATTTCTGGCGAGAAAGCAAGTGACATGAGTCACAGCCACTGTTTGCTAAATATTATGTTACAGTTTTGACTATTCACTCATCTGTGCTCTTGAAGTGCTGGCTGATGAGTAACAGCTAGCAAAATGCATCCAATATGAATATATAAATCTTAAGAATACAACATCAATTCTTGACATATCTGCAGAAACAGTCACCATCTGCCAGGGACCTGATGTGCTATAGGGAGAAGCGTTCAGTTCCAGCCCAGCCTGACTGTTGCTGCATATGTGAAGTTGGTTGGCAGAGGCTGTTGGCTGCTGCTCTGCACTGCAACCTGCCAGCAGGATTCTGCTGACGTAGAATCCATAGGCACAGTGCAGGCTCAGGTGGGACAGACAAAAGTGGGGAATGTCAGATCAGAGTTTGGGAAGAAGTTTATAAAACTGCCCATGCGTAACAAAAATGTATTTTCTCAATTAGGTCTGCGCAAAAACCCATGACTGCTTTGGGCCTGTTCCCTGAAAACCTGTCTCCATAGATAGTCCCACCTACACCAAGTGGATTAGTATGATTTATATATCTTTGTTAGAGGAAATTTGGAAAATGAAAATATTCTAAGATCATGAATACAAAACAAGAAAGACCATGGTCCTACACAGAAAAATCAGCAGTAAGGTTAACATCTGTGCAGCTAACATCACACACTCAAATGACTGTAATACATTCATCATGGCTTTCCAGCTCTGAGCCACCTGTCGTCCCTCTAAAATTCACCTGATGAAAAATTTCTTCTTGCCTAATGTCTTCCTCCTCCTCCACTGGTGGCTGCTCTTTTCAGTGAAGACATGAAAGACACACAGAATTGATGATTTTTTTCACAGCCAGGTTTTCACCCTTTCCTCATCACACAAGGATGACAAGGCATACAGCCAGGCAATAAACATTCTACTTTTAATTAACATCAAATTTGGCAGTCTAATGACATCTCCTTTTTATCATCGTCTCACTCCAGTTAATTTCTCAAATGCTATAAACTTAAACAGTTCAGGAGAACAATTACCTCCTGTGGTTATTACATATATCTCTAAAATACACATTTGCTCCCAAAATACAATCACTTTGTCAGCCTACTTTGCTCACCTGTTATTCTTTGCAAGCAATTATTTTGTAAAAACAAACTAAACTAAATTAAATGCCATTTATCTCATTTTGGACTGTCACTCAATTCATAAGCTGCAAAGCCAGCTTGGTTCTGGTAAATAAAGACAGCTCTACAAGCCCCCCCCCCTTCATACTGTCAAAACCCAAGTCAGCTGAGCTGGAAAGAAATGATGGAAAATGCAAACCCTGGGCCTTTAAGGACATGCATTCTGCCTCTCTCTCATGATCCCCTGTGAGGATCCTATCACAGGCTCCAATTACTTTACAGTTCAAGCCAAAGCCCTGCTCTCTTCAGCCTCTGTGCCCTGAGCCTGTAGGAGGAAGCACTAAGAGGATCCTCTCCATTCATCCTTATAAATCATCCGCTTGTAGGCTGTACATAGCCTTGATAAGATATACCAAATCCACTCATCCAAGATGCCAACCGTGCACGACAGCAATAAGTAACTTTGAGAAAGCAGCCTAATAAAAATGAATGTCATTATTTCAGTGTAGTACTGACAGATACTTTTATTACTTTTCCTAACATTGCTAACAGCAGCAATTCAACTGCAGATACCAAAGGAAAATTTGCGCTTTATTTTTTGAGCCCAGGATGATTGAAGCCATATCCCAGGCTACACAGGCAAAAAGACCTAACAGAAAATAATGAACAACTTATTGCTTTCTCTCACCCATGTAATGTAGGCCAGGGGTCGTGAGCACCAGAAGTGACATGCCAAGCTTGTTAAGTACAAATGGAAATTGCGGGCAAACAGTTGTGTCTGTCCCCATAGGGAATAGTCAAATCTATATTTATTTGTAGACAGAAAAAAACTACTTTGGATGTAGTATAATTAATTGCATTAGGGAAGTCACCTCATCTGCCATCTCTCCTATAAAATAGAGAGGGGTTGAACAGGGTTCACCAAATCAAATGAGTGGCCCTAATTTGTCACATGAATTAATCCAATCAGGCACTCACTCACAGAAGGGCACTTTTATGTGCACAGAGACACACAAACCCATACATGCCTCCTCCTCCCTTTCTCTCTGCATTTCCAAATGACCCTTAGCTATCCTATTTCCATGAAATAATAAAATGAAGTTTTGGATATGTGAGCACAATATTACGTCTCTAAAGCAAACAGGCCACTTACTTGAGCTGCCCACAAAAACCCGCCCGGCATGAGAATAAAGTTGATAGAAAAATAGTTCAATTAAATTAAAATGATTCCTCTTGTTCATGAGAGGAAAGCAATCCACTTGTTTATGTTCCTCTACAACAATGTTGTGCATCAAAATAATCCCTGGCAAAACACAGCTATAGTTGGCTAGGCCTTGTTATGCTAAGTTGATGAGTGTGATTTATCAATGAGATTTCTTCATTGCAAACAGCAGAAGAGGCAGAGGATTTCTCCTCAGTTTATATACTCCAAATGCAAAAACAATACACTGAGTGAAAATAAATGAGCCTATGCTTCTGAGCCAAATACCCTCTCATAAAAACACGTGTAACTGGCATAAACCTATTACCAGTTTAAAGTTTGTTTTGACTGGCATACAGAACAGGTGGAAACTCGCTGGAGATTGTGTATTCGCAAGGAGTTATGCAGATTAATGCAGCTCCTACAGAAAAAAAAACGCAATAACAGTAATCACACATTGCTGGTTTTGTGACTAAATTGACGCTTGGTTTATGTCCGTATAGCAGACATAAATCAAACATGTAGGCGTTACAGAACCACAGTGACCAGTCTGCTGCAACAGCCCCTCAGCGCATGCGATTGCACAGAGTTCAGAACCGAGGACAGCTCTCTCCCTCTGATGCAAGGCTGTCCGCAGATGGAGTTTCGTACGTTCACTCCGAGTTGGTACCACCAGCTGTTCCCCAACAATAAATCAAAGAAATGTGTTCATGTGGAAGCAGAGGCACTCCCCAGGGACCAGCTTTTTGATTCGGCATCCACAGCCTTCTGCTGCAACAATGTAAGCTCCACTTATCACTGTACGCGCTGCACAACGACTCCTCAAACACCTACTCTTAATTAAAACCAAGAGAACTAGAAATCCTTGTGGTTTGCACTGAGTCTGGTAAACATTTTTGACTCAAAGTACAATATGGCAGCGGTTGAAGTTGTATTAGATGCACCTCGCCAACACAGGCACAAACAAATTTCTGACTTTATCCCTTAAACAGTGTTAATTCATGGGTTGGTTAATTTTCCCTTAAATAAGTTTTAATGCAGTTTGATTTAGTCTCAAAAGCACTGACTGGCAAATGCAAATGTTTAACAGCGGAATGTTTAACTGATGTAACGGTTTGTAGTCCTAATTTAGATAAGAGAAAAAAAATCTATGCTAGTTATCAGTGGTGGATATGTTCAAGCATAACATACCAAAACGAATTAACGTCCAACTTCTTTATGAATTTCAAAATGTTATCATTTTCTTCGTAAGCCAGGACCCTTGGCTTCGTTGTATCTCCAACAAATGGGCTGCTTCGCTTGTTTGTGTGTGTCCAGATGGGGGATGGACGGTCCTCCACTCCGTCAAGACACCGACAACAAAGAAAAATAAGACTTCCGGTTATTTTTCATCATAAAAGATGCGTGAAACATTAAGTCTGGTTGCAACGTTTATTGTACGCTAAGGTGAAGGGAAATAATATGTTATGGCAAAGATTTTTATGAACGGGCGTTTTTTTGTTTTTGTTTTTTTTTTGGTAACGTGACATGTATTATTTTATTATTTTTTAAGATAAAAATTCCCAGTCCCTTGTACTTTTTCTGGTCAACTATCGCTCTCTTAATTTTTACACCTTAAAATATTCTTATGTGGAGCCTGAAAAAATTAAGGCGTTTGTGCATGGATTGAGATATTTTTGACCAATACACTAAAATACACCTAAAAGTTCAATTTATGTAATTTTAATGGGTCCCTAGTAAGTCAATAGTT
>OMKZ01015517.1:0-22743 GCA_900302535.1 Neoniphon sammara | reverse complement strand
CCTTGATGTCAGGGAGCATTTTATGCTGTGGATCCACCCATGGTCTTCTCCTGTACCAGCAGACAGGCGGTAATGAAGCAGTTGTCAGCTGCTGCCTTCTAGTTATAATACTGAATGATTGCTCTGGGCCCAAGGTGAGGCTTTGACGAGAAGGCCTCATCTATGTCATGGCTGATCAAACACCAACAGTAATCTGATATTTACACTAGATCACACGAGGAGGCCTTCACGTCTGGCTGATCCATTGTACCTAACTGTTTCTGACTCTCTGATTGTGCTCTGTTGACTTTTACCTTCTCATCCTCTGGTGCAACACCTTAGGTATAAGTGTATATGCACAAAGTGTTTGGTCAGGCCTGGAGTGTTTGTAGACCTCATTTATCTATGCACAGTGAATGGCCACTAATGAGGAACGGTCGTACCTGTTGTGAAATGTGCATGCCAACATTTCGCACATTATCCTCCAGCCAGGGTGGCGCTAGCCTGGATTAACATTCCTGTCAACACCACCATTTTTCCTTATTTTGACTCTTTCTCTAATCCTTTTGATTTGCTCTTTCATGGCATCATGCACTTATTTTCTAACTTCCTTTGCAAACTAACTTTAACTTAAAAGTCACAATGATAAGACAAAAAAATATTTTTCAACTTTCTGGCTAATCTTCTTTGTCATAATGTCCGCCTATTTAAAAACAATCAATAAAATTTTTGATTTTCTTGTATTTTTAGTAGGCCTATATCAAAATCCCACGACTTTTGCTTCTCGGAAAATGCTGTTTTTTTAGTGGTTATAGTGGGGTTTTTTTAGTGGTTACCTCTTGGCATACTACTAGATGTTCCAACCATTAAGATTCTAACCGATAACACCATAACAAATTTTTGAACAATCCCAACTCGTGAACTATCCTGCCCTATCCCTCCCTAGTTATGGCCCACCAATAACCTGTTGTAATAGCAAATTTATCAAATTATGAGCCTGTCATTCAGTGCCTCAGAAATGGGATTAGATAGGTGAAGAGATAACTCCTGGATAATTTCTTGTCCACATGCTCAGGACAGCATCTCTTTGACTCACCGGCATCGGCATCTCAAAAGTATCCCCCCCCCCCAGAAAAACTCAGTAGTGCTATAGGCACCATAAAGAGTACTCATGGGGATTGTTTGTTGAAATGGGGAGGTACACTGTGCTAGAAAATCCTCCTACCGTCGTCTTTCTCTCTCACAAGTACCTGCATTTATTTATACCTAGATTCCTTGCAACCAGTTGCAGAAGTAAAATACACCATGTTGTATTGAATTGTCGGCAGCCGAAAATGTAATCTTGCTGCGTTGAACTGTTGACACTATACAGCGATGTCTATTGAATGGACATCAGAAAAAGAGACACTCCTGCGCAGTATAAGCTGTATGAACGGATAGTCAGCATTGTGGTTGGTCCGCTGTGTGAGCTGTACCCTGGGAGACTGAAGTGTGGCAGACGCTGTAGTTTGCTGGCAAGCCTGTGAATGGGATGAGTCTCGGTCTGGCCTGATATTTTTAGAGGGAGGGTGAAGGATGGACGGAGGGAAGAAGAAGAAGAGGAGGAGGAGGAGGAGGAGGCAGCATCCCTCTGTTGTGCTGCCAGGCTGCAGCCGAGGCCAGCTCACCCTCCTGACATGCACATCCCTGTGGTTTCGGCTCTCTTCCCTCCTCCGACACAATACACCGGTTGTATTTCTTCTGTGTAGCCCTCAGTCCTCAACGCTACACTACATTACACAACCTCTGAACGAAAGACAGGCCCTTTGAAACGCCCGACATTCATCCCTTCAGTTTCCCACCAGTTGTCCTTTTTTTCCCCCCTTTACTGATTTTCCTAAAGTCCTGATAAATGTGACAGAGACTGGAAATGACAGAGACTGGAGCTCCTTCCCTGTACAGAGTTGAGTTCATGGCTGATTTGCAGCCATGGCAGAGGGTACACAAACCATTGACCCCACCTCCAGTGACTTGCCCTTATGGGCTTTTCTTTGAGTGGATATTTTTGGCGTGTGTCTCCTTTTTTAAATACAAGATGAAAGTGCACTTGCCTCTTGAGTTCTTGTTTGATTTTGTTTTGAAAGAATGTGTTGATCAGAGACTAAAGGCAGCCTTTAGTATGGCATGATGAAAGCCGCTGCGGGATTACGCCTAGCCCTCAGATGTGTTCTACCACTGTAAATTCTTATTACATTTATGCACAGAAAATGTTTTATGAATTACTGTGAAACGGCTTCTGTTGCCGCCTAGTAACATGATATGTGAGCTTCACCTTCCCATGAATACCAGTTTATTTTGAGCATCGACAGCAATTTGTAATACACTGACTGTACAACGACTACAACAGAAGAATCAATTCTCTACACATCGTCCCCTCGCTCTCCTTTGTCTTTGACTGATTGCAAAGCAGCATGGGCTGTGATGTTTCTGCACCATGGCCTTTATAAATAGATGGACTGCTATGACAGAGTTCTTTTTAATTTATCAACCCAGGCTCGACATGACACTCACTAGAAGGAACTGGCCACAAGTCATGACTTCAGCCCACCAGAGGTTTCAGCCCGGCACTAAGAGGACTGTGCAGCAGACTCTGGGTGTTTGTTGTTGTCTCCTGCTGACTGGAACACCATCAAGCATTATTCTGAAGTACTCTTCATTCATACACAATTCAGTCTGGACTGGTATAGGCCTGCTCTGTCCCCTCGTTATTTCCCAAGAGATACACCAAAGAGCTTAATCTATCTCCCTGGTTTGCTGTTTTCTTTTTCTGAGTCTGTGGGTTGAACTAGGGTTAGACCGGTATATCAGTTTGCCATTATATGTGCTCAATATCACCTACTACCAGCAGAATCTGAAACCTGATTACTTCGGGGACCTCTGTTTCCATCACTGTCACAAAAAAGACTCGCCACCTATCCTAGAACTTCAGTCATTTCAACTACAGCAACAGATGATGCTGCACACCTGGCATGACAGTGTTGCATTCAGGATCTGCATTTGTCTGTGTATTTGCTTCTGTACGAACAAGTACAACAATTCAGAGCATACCTGTAGCTCTGAAGCTGAGTGTCAGTACAACAGTTTATGAAAATCCATTAACCTGAATTGATTCTAATGAGACATATTGATCAGAGTCCACAGAAGAATAGGTTATTGTCAGCAGTGGTAGTTTTCATGCGTTGTAAATAGTTTGTGTTCTGTCATTTAAATGCTATTTTAAAGGCCTCTCCGCCCAGAAAAGAAAGCCCTCTGGCCTTCAAAAACCTTAATCAGTCAAACCATTGGTGGAACAGTGAAAGCTCCGGCTCGCACACTCCCAGCTGTATCCTGCAATATCAACAGGCTTCCCCCACAGTCAGTTGCTGGGGATACAAACAGAATAATCAATGAACTATGCTACCTCAGGAAACTATTTTGTTGAGCTGCTCGGTTGTGTCTGAGGCTGAGGAGACTAACAGTGTTGATGTTGACTGACTTTGAAAAGCCGCTGTCTATACGCAGCCTTATCATCTCGATGGAAGTGAAGTGAGGGTCTAGTTCTGCTTTTCCTTTGTACAAGTTCTTGGTTGTGCTGTATCTTCTCCCTTTGGTCTCCTGAATATATTTTGATAAGATAAATAATTTTACAAAGCCACTCTGCACATCCAGACACTTTTTTGTGTGTATGTTTGGGCCTCTGTGGAACTAGTAATGCCAATATGATGCACATTTTGTGTCATGGGTACTGAAAGTGTTCTCTCAGAAAGTTCTGTTGCCACTGTTTTGCACAATGCATGCATTGCTCCTATTTTTTTCTAGATTTCTGCTAAATATATTCTTTACTTTGGAATCTGTAGTAACATCTTCATTAAATCTTACATATTTTCTTCTATACTCTAGTTATATTCCATCACTATTTTGCTGCTTTAACCAACCAGTTTCCCAGCAAGCGTCAGTAAAGCTTTATTTCATCTGCCTTTCAATGTCACTTAAGCTGCCATTCCTGTTAATGATGATCCTCCATTAATAAAAAGGCAGCATGCTTGTAGCTCTGAAGCTAAATGTCATTTCTTTAAACATTTCATGTAACATTTATGAATTCCCCCAGCATTTTGACTGTATAATTACTTGTACACTGTCTATAATCGCTGTGAGCAACTTGCTTAATGGATCCTGACTGATTGTAGCAGCAGACCACTATTGCTACTGCTGCAATCACAAAAATAGTTCATCGAGCCCAGCAATGCTTGCAGTCCTTTTGCATTTTTAGGTCTTTCTTTCAAACAGATGTTCTAGAGAACTGGGAATCCTTGAATGGCTGTGATCAACTTTCATTATGCGCTGAACTTTAGCTCGGGAACCAAAGTCTTATCGATTGGGAAACAAGGAAGCACAGAGATCTGATTGGCTGTTGACGACAGGTGATGACTACAAAGTGTTCAGCAGTGGCCAACTTTTCTTGGCTGGTGGGCTCGCTGACTGTCCACACACTGGCTTGGCTCTGCAGGAAATGAATGGACTTTCACTGACTTGTTTATTGTGTTGCTCCCGAGTGTGGAAACACAGTCTCTGTCTTCTTCAGGGATTTTTTTTGTACTTACCTTCAGTATTGCCCTGTGTCCTGTCAGTGCAGGTGTCTTTCTAGTTGATGCATAGCTGCCACACCATAGATAAACCAACCCCGATACTGTTCATGCTGGGGAAATACACCATCATTGTGGCCTGGTCTGGCTTATTGTGAGATATATTGCATTTTTGTGAGATATATTGGCCACCTGCTAATTTATGAGATCCTGTTTGGCACTGAAACTTGCCCAGTGTGCAAGAATGGCACATCGAGTTGCATTCTGGGTATTAGTGACCTGTAATGGCTGCTACTGTTGTGAGACAGTGTCCAGGCACTACTGCCAGGCGTTTGGCTGTGTTCCTTGCTCAGTTTGTAGAATTGGTACACGAAGTACATTGCATATGGAATTTTCAGCAGTTTTTTTTTTTCTGTCCTAAATTTCCAAATGTTTTTTTTTTAATTTTTTGTATTCCAGCTCTTTAGATGTTTCTGTCTGTTCTTTGGCAGTTAGCAGAGCTTTGTCTGTGGCTTCCTTGCCAAAGGTAGAAATTCAACACTAGGCTTTTAGAGGGCTGCTTTCAGCACTCTGCTGCTAGGACCGGTTCTTACTTTATTAAAGAATAAGTGAGACGTTCAAGAGATAATTACATTGGGACAATGGCTCTTTTTATGCAGAGGTTATCATTCAGACTACCTATAAGCATGAAAGACTAAAATATTTGTTGTCCTATACTTCCATAGATTAACTTATTGGAGAACTGTTATAGCCTTAAGTGGGGCTTCAGGAATAGGCTCTTAATAGGTTTATTTTTGGTCCATTAAATAGTGGATGCTTTTTTAAACCACTCCCAGTGTGTTTGGATATGATATCAGCCATCCCACAGTCACCCAGTGATATCCTGCCTGTCCGCACAGAGGAGGAGGTTGTATTTTTGGAGGGTGATATGAAGAGAGAGCCTGGTGTGAGGCCTGTTTGGGAGATGTCGGCTTCGGTCTGAGTTTAGCCAGGAACCTCTCTCCCATAACCGCATATCTCTCCAGATAACTACTCCATTGTATTTACCTGAATTCTCTAGATAGAAGACCTTGAATAAGATAAGGTTGTTGCCTTTTTGTTGTCTCTCCATCAAATCGCCCCCACTGTCAAGTAAGCTATTCTTTCTTTTGTTAGTCTTTTCTCGGCTATTGATCCCACAGTCAACTGCAAACTGGCATTACCAGCAAATCGATACAAGACCCTGAAGTAGAATGCATTTTTTACAGATGGTGTTGGCAGTGCGTTTGCCACGTAGCAATCATTGAGATGTTTTGTAATGGCCAGAAGCTGCTCAGAGCTGCTTGAGATAGACGTGGTTTGGCCTATAGATGGTGGGATATTAAAAGTTTCATCTTTACTAAGTATTAAAGCTGCAGTGGAAGCAGACCACCCCATGGTAGCCAGAGGTAACTATTTGAATTTTGAAGACTTCATTATGCAGAAATCCTGTAAGCTGATCTCATTAAACGAATGTGCTTTTCTTAGTTTTTAATGGGACGGAAGGATGGCTTGTTGTTGTTCATGGGAAGGTTATAGATCTTAGTTGTATTTTGTCACTTCTCTCCTGCCTGTGTCCATACATGACACTTACATTTCATTTCACTCCAAGACTTTGTTGCAGCTCCAATTTGTGATTAAGACTTGATTTTTACATCAAAATGCTGTGCTGCTTCAGATGAACCCCTAACTTCTGATCTCAGGCTTATCTTGAGGCTTGTCCCCACAGAGCTTGATATAGCCAAGTGTACAAAGTGTTTTCATGATCACCAACTGCGGCTTTCACTTGAAATGTGACCCCGATATGTTGGGCCAAAGTCTGAATGAAAAAGGCTACAAAATCTGCCATCTCATGTGAAATCCCATCAGGCTATGTCTGTATCAGAGATCAGTTAGATTCATTCATTTGGATAATTTTGCATGCAGTTGTTGTAGACAGATAGCAAGTTTGACCCCAGCGTCTGTCAGTCTTACAACTGGAAAATTTGTCATTCAGATGCATGTGACCAAGCTTTCATCTCTTGTTGTGAGAAAGACTGCAAAAAGGTTGGTTTTACGTTTGTACATTATGAACCAGAAAATTGATTATGATCAAACCACATACATCAAGAAAATTACTATAGCTGAAGTTGGAACCATTGATATTTTCTGTTGTAAGGGAGCAATCAAACAGTATTTTAGTGCATAGGACACTGTATTGTGGGTATGTTTTGGGTGAGTTTACATGGCATTATGCAAGAAAAGCTAATACCTCTCTTTTGTTGACTCTACAATTGTATCAGCTGTAGCAGAGCAGACATGGAAGAGAGCAGTGTCTCCAGCCATCATGGCCAGCCTGTGGTCACTAGTCATGTTCATTCTACTTCCATCAGCTCTGATCTGGGGGAGAAAGCTGTGAAATGACAGGGACACCAAAGCCAGACTGGCTCTCTGACCCCCCACGTTGTGCTGCTGGGTTCACTCTCTCGCAAAATGACTACATTTAGAAAGGACTGTGGTTCAGGTTAATTACAGGAAAAATCCACCCTTAAACACCCTTGTTTGGTGGTGCATTTTTCTGATTCCGGTAGATAAATGGACAAACATAGAAGTCATGTCATTATGATGAGATATTTGCAGCGCAGCTGCAATGGTAGAGCATTTTTCACATTTCTCTTTAAAAAATCACATTCAGCAGGTATACAGGGAGAAGGCCATCACAGAACAGGAATAGACAGCAATGTATCCACTAGACATGTTACATTAAAATTCACATCCCTTCTCTGGGGGTTGTTATAAAGCATTCTAGGAGATGTAGGAAATAACTAACTGAAGGTAGAAGAGGTTATCAAAGGGAGGTACACCAAAAAGATAAATTATGCAACTTCATTGCATCCTGCAATGCACAGAACATCACAAATAAATGAAATCAGACAGTGGAAAAAAGAGTGAATGGTGCATTTTTCATCTGAGCTTGGGCTAATTTCTGGATGACAGGCATTGCAGGTACTTATCATTGCTTTGTTCCAGTAAAACTGCATATCTCCCAGCTCTCCATGGGAGCCTTAGCTAAAGAAGACATCTGGACAGAGGGACCGGCTGGAGGGAACAAAGGGCCTTTTCTGCTCCCTGTCACCCAGTCTTGTCCAGGCCTTGGTGGAGACACAAACCAAAGGGTCTGTTTCACATTCCTCCTTTGTTTGTGCTCTCAGCACGCTGATGTAACTGGAGCTCAAATCCAATGGCAGCATTGAGTGATAAGGTGTTTACCAAGGTGAATACCCTACATTTCATGCTGATGTACAGCACCTAAGATTAGGCCCAACCTAGCAGGGTTTCTCTATTCATTGATTGTTTACTTATACTTTCACACCTAGAAGCTTCCCAGTACAACCACAGTCTTCAACTGTTGGAGAGCACTGGAGTATAATGTAGTTGTAGAAGGAAACGAGTATTACTCATTCACTTTCCCTGTCTAGATCTTCCCAGCCTGTCTGGGGATTGGAACTGGCAATGTGTTGAATCATCAAACCCAGCAGCTGAGCTGGAAACACAAGGTTACACTGGGGGATATCCAGTAAATTGTGAAATAAACGTCATAAATGACAGATTTAAGTCTTTGTGAAAAAAAAACCCATTTGTTTAACATGTAACTGAAATGTTTCACTTTTTGAGCTTCAGCTGCCTCGAACTACTGTTTGAACCGTTTCCTGAATACCTTTGTGCCTCTGTGCATTTTATGAGCCTGCTATTTAGACGGTGCAATGCTGGTCGGATTATATAATCTCAGAGTGATTGCCAGTTAGATTAGTCAGTTGCTTAGCAGATTGCCACTGGTTTTGTTGCAGAAAAATGACAGAAACACGTCAGTGCATGCATAGGCATGTGCACTACAATCTGCAGTGCAACCACACAACCTGCTTACTCACACAAACCACAGCAGTACTATGGCCTTACGAAAGTATTTTGGGCAAACATCTTTCCTCTGTGAAGATGCATCTTGTTTTAATAAAGTGGTATCTGGGCCAGTGTCCAACTTAGAAAAATAATTTGCAAAGAGTCAGTGTGTGTTGTTTTTATATATAGTGCATGGGTTAGGACCGAAAGTAACCCATTCTACTCTCATCTCTGTAGTAGTGAGATTCTTGGTCTCTTCTTCTCTGCTGCTGTAATATCCTGCCTACTGCCACTGTAATATCCTGACCTGCCCCTGGTCAAACTGCACCTCAGATTTGTGGCTGCTTTATCCAACGAATCCAGACTGCAACCTCTACTCTGACTAACGTATTTCATAGTAGGGAAGTATTTCCTTGTGTTCACAACATGCAGTTTTGGAAAATGTGTGCCGGAATTGCATGCCCAGCATATAAATGAAGCTCTGCGTAGGTTCTGACAGGTCACGACGTCAAGCTGGCTCATCAGCTGTAGGTCTGCTGTTTTCAGCTCACCAAAGAGTTACCTGAGAACACCTGACTGTCACCTGACTTCACCCTGTCAGACGGTTTCTCGACTGTCAATCTGTAGTCTTATTTAAACTCGCCATCTGAAGAAGCAGCTTCTCACCGCGCTCGCTTCACAAACCCTCCATCACCCCAGCTCCACCCGTCCAGTATAGCATGTTGTTAATTGAGTTATATCGATCTCTGCTTTGTTGTCATTTTTGCTGTAGGCTCTGTTCTATAGGGGGTTAGTTGCTGCTTCTTTCCTTTGGCTCCATGCTTGGGCGGGTAGGAATCTCCCAGAACAGAGCCATGTCGCCAAACTCTATGTACACTTGTAAACCTTTCAATAAAGTCTTTGACAAAGTCCTGTCAGAAATAGATAAAAAAAGACTTAAATAATTCTCTCTTTCATTTCTGAGGGGAACAAAAAATAAACAAAAGTGCAAATCATAAAGATGGGGACTACAGGTTTCTGTAAGCTACATTTCAAACTCTTTAAGAGCTTTTAATGCCAGCTCAGATAACCAGTTTCATTCCCTGTGGAGTAAAAACAAACAAAAAAGTAAAATATACTGTATATCTGTGCTGCTTTTGTAATGAGAAACTTCCCCAAATGTGCAAAGAGAAAACACTATATTGTCAAACCCCCTGAAATTGTTTTTAAAACCCAAACACATTATTTAACCTTATACCAGCTACTGGAGGTTTTCATTGTTATGTGGTGTAACATATTGCTAGTATTACCTGTAAGGCAAGATTCTTACAGTCTTTGCCTTTACCTAAGGTTAACCTTGTGTTCTCTAGTGTTCAGACAATGCAAAAAAAGAAAAGACCGTTCTGACAGCAGTTTATTTGGTATTAGACAGCAGATGAAATTGAGCATTTGTTCAGCTTTATGTGTATCGACATATTTTTGTATCACGAAATTTGTCGTCCCAAACTTTCATTACATTGTTATCAGAATCACCTGGACCAAGACGACATAAGATGTGATTAGATGTGGTTAGGCTGGCAAGGCATCTTATATTTGCTATCCAAAGCATGAAGACATTGTTTTTTGTTTGGGGAAATTTATTTGTTTGGATGCTCCGTTATGTTTATCTTTCTGACAAACTGCACTGCTCTGCTCTGGAATAACAAGGTTCTCCCAGAACTTTATAGATCAAATACATGTTGTTCAGCTCATCAACTTTCACATAAACGATTTCTAAAAGTTCAGAGCATGAGCGCAGAATCCAATACCTTTTTATAAGTTCACGGGAGAAGTCAAATTGGATTTGCCCAACCTTGCCTGAGTATGATTAAATGACTTCGGCCCAGTGTATCCCTCAGCCATTTCTGTAAGCTGGACTATACATCCCCACAGATCAGAGACGTATTGATTTGAACCGTCTCACTCAGAATCTTGGCAGTCTACAAGCGAGATGGCTAATATTGATGAAGTCATCTAGTGTCACAATGCAGCTGTTGGTACAACCGCCTCCCATCACACACATCAGCGCAAGGCCTATTGTGGAGCTGCCATAGGTGTGAGAGGCTCTTCCATAGGCAGAGAAATTAGTTTGGACAGAGTACCCTCCACTACAAAAGAGCCAATTACAACAGCATAATGGCGTCTCCAATTAGATTTGCATGGCCCACTTGGAGGCAGGCGCTGGCTATTGTCCTGCAGATTAAACGGAGCCTGAGCTGAAGCCATGTTACTCTGCTCGCCTCGCCTCTCGCTCTGACTTAGCGGTTTGCTTCCGGCTACATCAGCCTTCCCTTTCCCTGCAGCTACTCCCCTGGCTGCACCGGTCTTTTCCTGCAAGGCAGACAGAATCTTCCTTACATGCAAGAAACCTCACACACACACTCATACACAATCTTGCTGATGGATGGCTGCTAGCATGTGTGGACTCAGCAGCGGGAACCGTTAATGTCACTGGACCATAATTTAACATTGCACCTCTGCTCTTAAGAGCGGGCCTAACGCTCTCACTCAGCACTCGACGACATTGCGAACGTTTCTCTTTGCAGATACAAAGACAAAAGAGACACAGAACTGAAACACACACTTGGAAAGTCCCGTATATTCAGCTCGCATAATGAGTGTGCCAGGGACATACTTCAAACTTGAATGACAGGAATGTCAGAGCTAAGGCTGTAACCCACTTGCCTATCCTGACAGCTTTCAAATAAAGATGCATCATTAAGGGCTGGCCTACTGCAGTCTTAACCTGCTCCAGCCTATACTCTGTTTTTTCCTCTGCCTCAGTCTTTTCTCACATTTAATGACAAATACAGCTCCTGTGTAATGTATGTTAAATGACAAACTGAGTCATTTAACATACATGCTTGGTGTTTACTTTGGCTTTGTTGGAGTTTACAGATTTCACAGGATTTCTTCAATAAGATATCCTGAGTTATTCCTGAAGCTTGCCAGGCTGGAGAGTTATCCATATACAGAGAGTTGTTTTTTTTTTTTTTTTTAGCTTACCATTTTCAAGGCATTTGCGAGTCTCTGGCTTGAAGCAGTGTGTTTATTTAAGCCCTGAAGCACTGCAGAATAATGGTGTCACTTCACTAATGTAATCACGCCACAATCCCTTCTCATGGGCTCAGACTGTATTCATTGGTTTGGCATCTCCCTTCACTTAAGATAGCTTTGTCCTCGGTAATTGATCATGTTCTTGGCTTGATAATACTATTTGCCTTGCTTTCCTTTGATTATTGTGTTTGTATTGACTCAAGGCTATGGGACATGTAATAGGGACGTGGAAAGATTAGATGGACATGACTGATTTAGAAAAAGTGGGTCTCCAGTGTCTGTGCTTCAGTTTTACATCGAAGCACTTTCATTAACCAGTTCTGTGGTTGAATCTATGAAAAAGTGGTACCAAGGCTGCTGTAAAAGAGCCTGGTGCCGGGCTTCAGATCTCAGAACAGCGATCTCTGAACTGCTTATCATCAGGACGCCAAGCTATCCACATAACAGCTCTGTTTGAAATGAGGCACACAAGGCTCCAGCTCGCAGCAGTAACTTCTGATTTATCTTTGTCTCTCCTTTGTTAGCGAGCTATTCCAGTTGATTAGCGGGCAGCGGTGTTGTGGGGTTAATGACTGTGAAGAAATCGTGGTAATGAGTCATAAGTTGCAGCAGTGCCTGCAAAAGTAAAGGTCAGATAATTAGGGAGGGTGTTAATGACGATGAAGCCACGGGAGACAGAGACATAAACATCCTGAGCAATTGGTTGTCAGCTGATGACCGCTGCTGTTTCCCAGCTGGATACAGTCTGACCTGGCATAACGCTGTCCTCTACCATAATCCCACCCTCAACTGAACCAGGCCTGGAAGAAAGCAAATTACTGAACTCTGTAAGGCTTAAAGTTTTTGCCGGCGAATGAAAGGAATATGAGCAAAGGCGTGGCACAAATCACTCCCTGGAAGGCTTTTAGGAACCACAAATGTAAGAATTAGTTCTACCTTGTAAGATACTACCGCAGCACGTGTTTGCTACGGGAAGAAATACTATACATGAATTTCCGTTAAAGCTGTTGCACAGGCAGTGCCCTGGTTTCAGATGTAAAGGCTGACCCCTCACCCTCACCAGCACAGCTTTGCTCAAGACTGCCATTGATGACCAGGCCGCAGCCTGTTTTGATTGGCAGTATGCCCACTCCAAGGTGCAGAGGAACGCAGGCTAGAGCTATGGAAAAGCAAAGACTTACTCAAGCAGTTCCTGTGATCATATTCAGGTTCAGGTATCATTTTCCACAGGCCTGTCTGTCTGATTCTGTGTAAGGCCTTTCCCCGGGGATGGGCTTGTGGCTGCATTCCTGAGCCGTACTCTCAAACTGGGCTTTCTTGGGGCTCCTGTCGTTTGTAAATGAAGCCTCTGGTTTTCTGATGCTCCCTTCATTGGAAGGCAATAACACAGACCCTGCCTTCTTGACCACGGTTGAGTTTCTGCCAATGGGGGCCTTAGCAGCTGTCCCACTGTTTACACATACAGCCTCCTGTGATTTGGGGAACATTAGGTTTGTAAAGCTTCAACAGGTCCGCAGTAAACACTCACTCAGTGAAGCAAGTTACTCCTCTATACTGGAGTGTGCAGTAGGCTTCTGTACACTGCAGTCCTTTAGAGCCTTATAATTTGTACTTTGCATCAGCATAATGTAGGTTAAACAACATTTCTATTGATTCACATAAATTATACATGTTCACATTGAAGCCATATAGGCCATGTTAAGTACATTAGCACATAAATGTTTATGTAGCTCAGCAGACTATGATCCAAGTGCTTACCATGTGCTTGCAACTTCACGAGTTTGAGGCTAGCTGGCAACCAGTATTGCCCTCTTAACTGTATACTGTCAAATACAGCACAGATGGCAGAAATGATCCTCTGTATTTGTGTATTTGTGTGTATGTGTTTTAAACACCACTCCTTCCTCTCCTCTGTCTCCACAGATGCAGCAGCTGTTCTATGAGAACTACGAGCCAAACAAGAAGGGCTACATTCGTGATCTCCACAACAGCAAGATCCACCGTGCCATCACCCTCCACCCTAATAAGAACCCTCCCTACCAGTACCGCCTGCATAGCTACATGCTCAGTCGCAAGATCGCCGACCTACGCCACCGCACCATCCAGCTCCATAGGGAGATCGTCCAGATGGGGCGCTATGGGGCAGCCGAGCCCAGCCGAGAGGATCTTCAGCTTGGCATGCCACCCTCCTTCATGCGTTTCCATCCACGGCAGAGGGAGGAGGTCCTGGAGTGGGAGTTCCTGACAGGGAAGTACCTTTTTTCCTCATCTGATGGCCAACCCCCCCGCCGCGGCATGGACTCCTCTCAGAGGCAAGCCCTAGATGACATCATCATGCAAGTGATGGAGATGATCAACGCCAACGCCAAGACGCGGGGACGGGTCATTGATTTCAAAGAAATCCAGTATGGCTACCGAAGGGTTAATCCTCTATATGGGGCAGAGTATGTGTTGGATCTGCTGCTGCTCTACAAGAAGCACAAAGGAAAGACTATGACCGTCCCTGTAAGGAGGCACGCCTACCTTCAGCAGACCTTCAGCCAGATCCAGTTTAGAGAGGAGGAAGAGATGGATGCCAGCGCCCTGGCCAGCCGCATCAACAAAGAGTCTGACTCCCTCTCCTTCATCTCCAACTCCCTCAAGATGCTGGTGCCCTTCAAGCTGGCCACCTCTGGTCAGGACCAGAGGGAGCCCAAAGAGAAGAAAATCAACATCCTGGTGCCTCTGTCGGGACGCTACGACATCTTTGTGCGCTTCATGGCCAACTTTGAGCGAGTTTGCCTGATCCCCAACCAGAACGTCAAGCTGCTCATCCTGCTCTTCAGCACAGACAACAACACTGAGCGGGTCAAGCAGGTGGAGCTGATGAGGGAGTACCACATGAAGTATCCCCGGGCCGAGATGGAGATCAAGCCAGTGGCTGGCTCCTTCTCCAGGGCTTTGGCATTGGAAGTAGGCTCCTCTCACTTCTCAAACGACTCGCTGCTGTTCTACTGCGACGTGGACCTACTCTTCACCGCCGACTTCCTCAAGCGATGCCGAGGCAACACGGCCCTGGGCGAGCAGACCTACTTCCCCATCATCTTCAGCCAGTACGACCCAAAGGTGGTGTACGCCGGGAAGGTCCCCAGCGACAACCACTACGTCTTCACCTCCAAGACGGGCCTGTGGAGGCACTACGGCTTCGGCATCGTCTGCGTCTACAAGGGAGACTTGGTCAGAGCGGGGGGCTTTGACACCTCCATACAAGGGTGGGGATTGGAGGACGTGGACCTCTTTAATAAATTTGTCCAGTCAGGGATTAAGTTGTTCCGAAGCACGGACACGGGGATAGTGCACGTCCACCACCCGGTCATATGTGACCCGAACCTGGAGGCAAAGCAATACAAGATGTGCCTCGGCTCCAAAGCCTCGTCGCACGGTTCGACACAGCAGCTGGCTGAACTGTGGCTGGAGAAGAACGACCACGGCTTCAGGAGACCGGCCAGCAATAACGGCTCAGTTAGGACAGCGTGAGAAAAGCCGGGCCACGAACCGAACCAAACTGGACCTACCTGGCCTGAGCTCGCTCTTTCCTTTTAGTGGTGTTTTTCACTACCTAATTTATTTTTTACTGAGATCAAAGACTTCACATGGGTATATTTTGAAAATGTGTCCTTTTTTTTCTTTCTTTTTTTTTAAGGAAACTATACAAACACCGTGATGAACCATGAACCGAAACAGACTTGACTCTACCATAGAAGTACATTTCTTTGATGAATAATACAAAAGAATATTGACCAATATTCTTCTAGATGAGCCTGATTACAATAGGGGCCTGGAGGCTCCTGAAGTCTGTTACCAGTACAGTAATAAAGACCATTATGTGTTATCTGTCAAGACAATGGGGAATGGGGAAACTAGGGGTTTTTAATGTGTACCTCAGTGAAGTACACCTACATGGTCCTTAAGTATTACATTTGTCTTGTGCGAAAAACAGACTTGTGTTGACATATTCTATGACCAGCAGTGCTCTAAACATAACTAAACTCTTGATTGTGAATGTTTACAAGAGGGTGATTATAAACAACGTTTCATTAATGAAAAAGTTGACTTAAATCACAACTATCTTAATTATGACTGAGGGCCATTTTGTTTGATTTCTTTGATTTGCAATGTCTTTTACTTGTTCGTTTGCTTTTATGGTTTTTGGTAATACAAAATAACACTGTTATTGTTTCTCCTGGACTTTGTATTTTCATTTAAGATTAATTTCTGTGAACCCAACTGCTGGATTTTAATATCTGCAATTCATCTTCCGCTGTCTAATTTATTGAATTTGCAGGCTCCCATTTTCTGCTCTCTGACTGTTCAAATATGTATATTGGAAAGATTGTATAACCATCTCAGTTGTGGGATAGTGGTTTTTTTTTCCATGTTCTTTTTCTTAAACTCATTATCACCAAAGAGTTTTGCACAGTCTGCTTTAGGTATCGTGTGTGTGCGTGTGTGTATCTGTGTGTGTGTGTGCGCGCGCGTGTGTTGTTCTCTGGGTGGTGCAGGCACAAATATAATGTAGAATGGGAGAGAGTGAACACACAAAGCCCTATCCTTAAACTTTCTGATGGTATTCGTGGGAACAATAAATATGATGGTGAGGCAGGTTTTGTTTTAGTGGGCTGACATGGGAGCGGCGCTCTAGAAGGCCAGGTCAAGTCACCTGCGTCGCTGTCTCTTTTTATATTTTGTTTCTTTTATGTTTAAATAAATAAATAACTGTTGCGGCTGGTCCCAGTCAAAAGAGCTGTGGTCCCGATGCTGATCCCATTGAACTGTGATGTGAAAACACCATTTTCTGCTCCTGTTTTACAGGTATGAGTGAAGGATAATCCCTCCGACTTCTCATGGGTTATACTTACAGAGCGGCAGGGCTGAATTATCTCCATACATTCTCTGGTCCTGGCTGTGTACTGGTTCCAATAGGCAGGTCCGTTGTAGCACTCCATTGGGTAATGTTCCTCTATAGTTCAGCCCCTAACAGGTGAATGGCTAATTTGTAAGACAAACGTAACAGGAATGACTGTGCTCTCATCATAGTGTTTTTATTTTCTTGGGCTTTTTGTAATTTCTGTTCTTTCAACCCTTTCTGACTGCGAAAGGTTTTATATTTAAAAAGAAATAAAATGGGGAAAATCTTTATCAAAATATTTTTGTGGTATTTTTCTGTTTTTGTGGTATTTTTGTGGTATTTTCCCTGTTGCATTTGCAAACTTAATCTTCTGCCAGGATGAGAGTTAAGAGGTTCATTTAAAATGTAGTAAGAGAGAGGGTTCACCCTTCAAGAAATGACTGACAGTTATGATTCAGTGTTTTAATCAAGAAGTGAAGACAAAGCTAGAAACATTTCCTTTAATCACTTCAGATACGTTGGCACAGTGCAGTCTTAGCTAGTGATATTGAAAAATCTCCTAAAATTGGATTTATAATCTCAAGAATTTGACTGCAGTACGTGTCCAGACTGATGATTTCAGGTTAGTGGCATGTCAGACAATAAAGCTCAGTGACGCACAAAAATGCAGATCTGCTCCACACCTCCATTTAGGAAATCCTCTGCTTTCAGACCACGTTATTATGCCCGCCACCAGAGTGGAAGCCAAGGTAGGCCTGCATACTCTCACCTGCAGAGTGGAGGAAAGAAGTCTCTGTTTCAGGTACAAAACAAAATAAAACACAAAGGCCTCATTCTAGGACCACCGATTTAAACTAACAACGAAAGATTCTGCAACGATTTGTCAAGATTCGTCTGCGACGGCATCATCATGGGAAAAAACACATGCTACAGTCTGTAGGAGCCTTAAGGGACAATTTGCTTAGGAGGATGAGGCAGGGGTGGATGGGTCAACAAAACACAGGACTTTGATGCGGGAAATCCGTGTCATAGTCCCAAAAGAAGTGAGACCAGTCTTCGATTCTGGGTGTTTGGGTTTTGTTTTTGGATTCTGCTTTTTTATTATTGTGAGCATGATGACGAATGTCCTTACCCTAACCTTAACCCTAACCTTTTCCTAAACTTAATCAAGTAGTTTTGGTGCCTAAACGTAACCAAAATGTTTTGAGAGTTGTCCGTGTGCATACGCGCTATGGCTTCAAGAAACAGTCCTGTAGCAACAATCGATCTTGTGGTAGTTTGAGTTGGAGGATTGGAGGTTTGTAATAGTAGAGTTGATGAGAGAAAGTCCATGACTGACTCCATCACCAGCTAAAGCTCCATATTAGATTGAAGAAGATTTGGCATCACTGTCAGAAAACATCTGTGCGTTCATGTATTGTTTAGGGGTTTATGTGGAGGCACAGAGTAACACTTTGACGTAGTTCACAGCCAAATTGGACCAGCTGCCGGCTGATGGTTTGGAGGTTGTGGGACACTGATGAAAGCGCAGGGCTGAAACCTCTAGACTTTTATCTTCTCCGAATTAAAAGGTTTTCTGTGTGTTAGTTATCTCTTTGATTATGAACCTCCTGCTACTGGATGAAAGTCACCGGAGCTCAATCCAGCTTCTGTCAAGTCTGGTCGGGGGAAAGCGTTGTGAGCGAAACCTGGTCTTCTTCTCGCACCGCCGGAGCTTTGACTGTCAGGAAGCTCCTACTGGGCCAGTAAAACAGGGCCTCCAATGCAAATGCCGGGATAAGTCAATATTGTGCTTTTGTGTCTGCTCTGGGACCGTAAAGACAAGCAAAGCAGCGGGGGAGGGAGAGAGCTCTGGAGCGCCTAAACCCTAAAGACTACAGTCGACCTGATAGGGGCTTTTAAAGGTTTTTACTGATGGTTTATGCTGACATTCAGGACCTTTTAGATCGGACCATGCTCATGGTAAAAAAAAAAATAATACTACTATAATCACTGTTTCCCCCAGGACCATCATCATTCATGTCAGGGTGGAAGAATTTAGACACTAAAACTTTCCATTGATGTCCAGGCCAGGATAATAATAATCTCATAAAATAAAACAGATACACGTGAAAACAAGTCAAAACGCCCCATTAGAATCAACTGAGGTTAAGTGTAATATTGGTAAATTCTATAATGACTGCACCAGATCTGTTTTTTGATGAAAGGCCAATATTGGCAACCCAGTACATCAGACTAATCCTGTTGAATACCAGTCACCATGGGGATGTGTCATCCTGTCTGTCACACACACACACACACACACACACACTCACTGAAGTGCTTCTCTGTAGACATGCCTTGGCTTTTTATTTAAAGAAACACACATGGAGGCAACGGGGGCCCCGTGACATTTCACCTCCCCTAAGATACAAGCTGTCTCCTGAAAAAAAAAAGAAAAAAGCTTGAGACTACTGTGGCTAGATTTACTGGCAGTGAGCAGGGATGCAGTGAATGGTAAAGCCACGTAAACGCCTACATTTAAAAGTTTACAGTACACTTCGAGGAATACAAACTGATGTAAGTTATAAGAATAGGGGCTTACAAAAAGGAATTAATCAGTTTTCCTAAAATAAATGCAATACGTCTGCCTTATGGTAACTGGCTGAAGGTCAGTTTACCCACCTTTTAATTTATCACTACAGCACTGCATATTATGAACTTCAGTGCCATGCAAATTGTAGACAGGCTCTTGAGGTCTGAGGAGGAGCACTGACGGGTTTTCAATCTGTAATCTAGCAAAGATGCTGATATTCCATATAGTTTGTGGACTCACAGGAAAGGCACCAAATATACATTGATTGAAAGTTTTTGGAAGATTTTTGAACTTTGAGAACACAGATACCAAAAACATCCATTTGTAGCCACTCCAGCGTGAATGATAATAGGTCACTGGCATTATCTCAAAAGTGGGAAAATGAGAACTTGTAGCAGCTCTAAAGTAAGCTCTTAAAAGTGTCTCAGTCTGACAGTTTAGTCCCTACTAGTTCAAAACAGTGCAATATTTTTTGTTTTATCTCCTCTACTGCTTTCTGTAAGAAGTGAAGGTGATGGCTGGTCTTCCCAGCTCTTTTCCTAAGTTGCTATTGGCGGATCAAAAAGTTGTTAGAGGTCACCAGATGACATTATATGTTATTTTGCATGCCAGTATATTTGCTGCAGTCACCACTCTTAAGTGGAGGGCGGGAGCCGTGCTGGGTATGGGAAGCATTATAGTCATCAGACATGGATTAGACAAGCGAGTGGCACAAATCAGCATCAGTTATACAGATTTGTAGCAAAACACATTGGAACATTAACATTGTTCCCCGTGGACAATGTTTCTTCCTTGTTACTTTTGAGGAAAAAGAAAAACCATAACCATGGGGGGGGGGTTGAAAAGATGATAAACCCAGCAACTATGTGGCAAAGTTGGCAACGCTGCCGGGCCATGGGACACTGTGTACAGTGAAGAATCATGACACAGCGGGTGAACATGTGGTTGCGTCAATGACTAGCCCATTTGTGCAACGCTGAGTCCTAAATGGATTTTAATCATGGTTTCAGGCTCTCTAGAACATCCAGTGTGCATGTGTATAGTATTGTCGGAAAGATGAACCTCTCATTTTTCATTTGAACTGTAGTATTTTTTTGTTCAATGACCACAGCGGTCAGTGCAAATCCTCAAAGTAACCTTCTTCCTTTTTACTTAGCCTGTTTTTGCTTAAACCGAATGATATTTCAGGATTTACTGAGACCACAAAGACTGAGACAGACAAAGAACTATAGTGCCTCAACACAAATACATGAGGACCATGTAGCAGAATGCTAACAAAGTGTTTGATTTTCAGCGTCTTTGAAACAACCTAAATTTGGATGGAATTGGAACTACCTCATATGACATTTTCGGTCATCTAAGGTCATATAAGGTAAACGATATTATCAATGGCGAAATGTGGGCAGTCACGGTGCAATATGTCCTTACAACCAACAGATGAAAGCAAACAAAGTTAACAGGCAGTGAAACAGTAGAGTATATAAAAACAGAAATCGAAACATACTGCAGCGGGCAATTTGCGCTTCTTCATTCTTATCTGTTCAAACTTTAGCAGATGCATGTAAAGATACTGAAACATGTCCCTCAAACCTGTACTTTGAACATTCTTCTAAATGTCTTTAACACAGGAGTTGTGAATCATATCAATTAATCCTATAATGAATGTGTAATCAAGCTGCATGTTTGTATGCACCTAGCCCTTTGTACATTAAAGAGTCCTTTCAACAAATGATAAAGTGAAGTTGAAGCCAGTTCTCTGCTCTGCAGTCATCAGTGAGCTACTGAGAACGTGAGATTAAATCCCTCACATGCCACTCAGGAAAAGCTTATTCTTTTTTATTAGTGGAGAAGGAAGGACGCAGCATGCATCTGGAAGTAGGACAAGCCCTCTGACTAACTGCATGTGCAACCAGACTGATAGGAGCCAGATGATGCCACAGAGTTTGTTTCCATTAGAAAACTCTCGACCACATCATATTCAGCCTGGTTCAGCCACACTATGAGCAGATATCCTCATGGCTGCAATTATTTCAGTGTCCGTGGATAGTTGGAGCATCCCTAAAGTCGTGTCTTTGCATGAAAGAAGCTTTAATGGCGCTGCAACGTAGCCTCTCCTGACCACGTCTGTGTGATGAGTATAATACCTGCGGTGAATCTAAACGCAGCGCGCTGTAGGTGCTTCATCGGAACAAAGTTCACTTTTCTGTGTTTGCTGCTTCCCAAAACAGCAGTGCTGCAGCCAACCTCACGCTGCGTTCACATCATATGGGAATAACTGTCAGAGCAACTTGACAGTTAAAAGCACCGACTTGGGCGTGTTTGAATTGGTTTGAAGCCGCCGTCAAGGCACTGTGATTGAAGTTCTCTGTTGGCTTGGGCTGCACCTGATCAGCTGATTTTACACTCAGTGCACATCCACTTACATTTGAGTTCATGTTTTACAGCAAACCAAGCATTGCGATGTTGGGCACATCAAAAATCCAGTGGCTTAAATGCTCAAAACTCTTACTTTTGTGAGTTTTACTAAAAGATCATCCCTTCCTATGACAGACTGGCAACCTGTCCGGAGCTTTTCCCTTGGCTTGAGCCTCAGTGTGCTGGGATGGGGACAAAGTAGAGAAAATGAATAAGTGAAGATTTCCTTGTTTGTGGCATTGGAATTCAGGAAGTTCAAGGAATCGCCAGAGCTCCCGAGAGGTTTCAGAAGCTTGAAAGCTGCGGTGGACGGTACTTTCAAGAAGGAAGCTCACATCTACCGTCTTTCCCGTGTGACGTGAATGCTGCATCAGCCAAAGCCTTCCACATCTGTCACAGATTGTGCCTAATGGCCAGCTCTGTCACACAGCCCTTCATTATCCAGCGTTTCAACTCACCGAGGGGAAGAAAAAAAAATGAACCGAATACATATCAATAAGGGACCAGACTGCTTGTCTGGGCAGACAAAATGCTTTATTTTCAAAGAGATGGAGCAGAACTCCGTCTTCCCGGGCTGGGCTGTCCTGGCCTGCTCGTCCGGGCCACACAATGTTTTGATTAGGTGAAATGGTTGCCGTTCCCCCAGGGCAAACTGAGCTGAAAACAATTTGGGAAGCTTCCTGCCAGGACCTGGGTGTGTTTGAGGCTATCTGGGGACCGTCGAGGTTCCCTTAATCTCGAACCAATCTGTTGAAACATGCCCTGCACATCCTCCCCTGGGTACAAGGGGCTGCAGAGCTGATCGCTTACATTGCCATTAAATATTTCCCAATCCTGGTCTCAGTTCCGCGGTACCGGCTCTGCCCGTTCCTGTCATCTGGGAGCCACATGCGCCTGACACACACTCGTCCGAGGAACAAGGTGATCTCGGATTGATCTACTCAGACAGAGGACATGACAGCAGCTGGTGGCAGACGCCCCGCAGAAATAAGAGCCACCTAAATTAATCAGCTAAACAGGAGCTTGTGAGTCTGCAGATGGAACAAATGCAGCTTCTCTCGCAGCTGCTGACTGACATATAGAGAATGCACACAAATCGCCATGAAATTACCTCGGATTGTTCCTGGGAGATCGCGGAGATTCTAAGCTAGCTGAGAGGCGCGAAGGTCAAATGATAGGAGACTCAAATAAAATTGCACTCGTCTTGCCAACTGGTTCCGAGCTATTTTTCAACTCTTGCTGAGTGTATAACAAAAACACATCAGTGTGCTAGAAACCATTAAATATGAGCTGGAGGCGAACCGCTAATAGGATTT
>OMKZ01015516.1:2500-15815 GCA_900302535.1 Neoniphon sammara | reverse complement strand
GGGTGTCCATTAGCATGAGGGGAATGAACCTCTAAGAGGAAGTGAGTGAGAGAGAAAGGTTCAGTGAAGGAGAGAGAGAGAAAAGAGAGAGGGAGAGAGAGAAAAAAAGAAGATGAGATAAAGAATTGTCAAAGACACTGTGAAGCAAATGACAAGGAAATAAATGCATATGCATATTCGACATGCGCCAGTGGGATAGAACAAATTTTTTCAGACTCAAACTGCTTTGCAACTTAATTGACTAAAATATTTGCCTTAATTAGATCCTATTATTCATGTGTTCAAGACAGAGGTGGGAATAAGTCACACATATACAAGTAAGTCTCAAGTCTCGAGTCAAGTCCCCAGGTGACAGCGTTCAGGATCAGGCAAGGTGAGTCGAGTCCCGGCGAAGAGTGAAGCAAGGCGCGTCAAGTTGTCGCTCAGGTCAAAAAATTCAAAAGTCATCAGAAGTGGTAATGACTGAGCCCATAGTTTCCTCATTTCAGTTTCCACATTTAATGCAGTACCTAATTCTGACAGCAGGTGTCACTTTGAGAATATGAGTTTTGAAGTTTAATATTAAATAAACATAGAATGAGCTCGTCACATTGGATATTATATTAAGATGGAAGTTAGAGGTGTAGATTTTAGGTAGCCTCATGCTAATGTGTTGACTATAGTCTGCTGCTGTTGCCGTGACAACTACAGAACATCTCAGTGAATGTTAGCTAGTGAACATGGAAGGTTCTTTTTCATACAGTTAATATGTAGAGCTAAAAAAAAATGCAAATATTTAATTAAAAAGGTCAAATTAAAGCTGTCTTTCATAAGTCAAGTCCCAAGTAATTCAAGTTCAAGTCAAGTGTTTCCTTAATCAAACAAATCTCAAGTCAAAAAATTGGGGGATTGGAGACAAGTCATGTGTTTTGAGTTCTCCGCCTCAGAGTATTCTCTGATAAAATGAAGAATTTTTTCAGACATTAAGATCCACTCAAGGCGGGTTTACTCCTGGTCGAAAATCAGGTTCTTTGAGTTCAGTTCTTTTAACACCATCCAGGCCCTTCTGCTCAGAGGTCCGCTCAGAACAATTCTGTGTCATGGTGTCCTGGATTACACATCACCCCACTAGCGCAAGGCCACAGACTCCTTGCCTCCAGAACAATGTGTTGGTTGTGTTAAAGAACAACACAGGGGCATGTCAAGTGACTGTACTCTGACCTCTCTTGTTCGCTCTCTGACCCTCAGGCTGCAGATTCAGTTCTGTAGCTCCTCAAACTCCTTTCTAAGAGTGACAGACTTGTAGATGCTGCCATAAAAGCTACCTTTCTTGTTGTCCTTGAGAACACACAAAGAACTAGGCTCTACTCCGTACAGCACATACCTCTGCCAACAATATGCAGTTGTCAAGGTATGCCAGTTCCACATGTTGCATTTTCACCCAAAGGCACACACATTTTGATCACCGTAGAAAAGCTTCGGCGATGTTATGTCTTGGAAATGAGCTCTCTACTGCCCCCACATGTTCAGAAGTTATATTGCGTTATTGCGCGTACCCACACCCACTACCATGCCCTCCTCTATTACCTGACACCTGCTGGTGGGGGCGGCCTAGAAACTGGCATGTCACTCACTGACTTACTGATTTATTGACTTACAGAAAAAAAAAAAAAAACATAGTGGAGCCTCCTAGTGGCAATAAACTCAACATTGCTGGGGATGGGGTCTGGCAAGTGCAGCCCTGCCAACCTTTCCACAAAGTTTTACAGTGTGGTGTCAATCTGTTTGGAAGTTATACACCCTTTTTTGTGAGAAGCCATGTCCACGACGCCCCTCTCTGGTATTTTAGTATTAAAAGTTTATCAGTTTTTCCTCTCCTCACTTCTTCAAAGTTTTCTGCAAACCCATTCAGAACTTTTTGAGATATCTTATAGGCAAACAGACCAAATGGGGCAAAAACATAGCCCCCATTACTTCCATCTGTTCATCTGATAATGTGAATGGGTAATATATCACATTTGCATGTGTCCCATAAATCTGCCAATGTGAATACCCACTAATGCAAATTCTGTTTAAATGCTCTTATAATGGACAGTAAATGTATAGCTCTGTTGAATAAAAACTTATGCAAATCTGTCAAAGAACAACATACTGACAATATCTAGCCCATAGGAATTTGGTGCATAATTAGCATAATGAGGACACTGTATATTTGATTGTATTTTTTATTTGTTGCATTTCTGTCTATATCATATTGTTTTGCTGCTGCGATGACCCAATTTCCCCTCAGGATCGGCTAGTTTTATCTTAAGAAAAGCTCCTAATCTGTATACGCACAGATACACAGACCCTGCTCTAACATAAGAAAAGGAGAGGGACTTTAGCGTAATTACAAGAAATCCTATATAGGAGAGCTGTGGTCCCATTAGAAAATATATGAAATATCCTCACACAGAAAAAGACATTGACAAACGACCTCTCACATATTGATTGGTGTTCACCCAGAGCCTCATGCACAGCATAATAACAACCAACAGTGAACGCAATAGCGTTGATATTTGTTTCTTTTTTTTTCTGTATTTCCTATTTGTCCTCAGGTTTAGTTTTAATGGCTGAGTGAATCAAGGAGAGAAACACAACACAGTATTCTCCAACCATAAATTAGATTTGCACCTCCAGCAAACTTTCACTTTGCTACTTGGTAACTTGTCTCAGTTCTCATAAGTTTTCTAGTCTCCAGACACCCTCCCTCCCCTCCCCGATTCTCATCCTCCTGGTCAGTGAAACCGGTCCCAGCTGCACTTAAACACAAACCCAGAGCTGCGGACGTAGACACATTCACATACCCTCCCACTCCCTCACGGATCCCCTCTGAGGCACGCAGGGTTAGAGTAATATCCAAAGTGCAGGTGGGACCTCACTTTCTCACCGAGGCTGAACAAAGCAGAGCGAGAGGATGAGCCAAGTAATGGAGTGATGATCACTGCAGAGATTGAACAATCAAAGTGGGGAGGCCGGCGGTGGGGGCACTCATGGACTTAGGGAACTTGCACACTAATTGTATCTTATGACTAATTGGTAAATTAGTGAAACCTATTTCAAGGCGCCAGGCTTAGCTTTGGGGGACACCCACAGCTCATTATAGACTCATATTCTGGGCAGAGGAGGAGAAAAATAAAGGAAATTATACAATTGCTCAGGTGAGAATGGCAATTAAGCGAGTGCTTAAGAAGAGGAGGAAATGAAGCCTCATACACGCATAATTTACTATACTCTCTAGTGTCTGGCTTTAAATCACCACCGATCCAGGGCAGATATTTATGGTGGCGCACAGCGGGAATGAGGGGTGCATGTGTTTTTGCTTGCATGTGTATTTACATGCAGACCTGTGTTGTGTATACACACGTATGCATGATTTCCTTTAAGCATGTTAACATGCATATGTATCCATATGGCTCTGCTTGGTCCATTTGCACTGCTCTTAATGAGTTACTAAAATACAAACTATTCATGTCACTGTGAGGTCTTTGGACTCCGGGTGTTTTGACCCAGTGAAACCAAGAAATTCTTTGTTGAACAGAATTCATGTTACGATTTTGAGCAGGTCAGGTCTGATTCTGCAAAATATGAACATTTCTCTATGGAACTATGGTGCTCGCTCAGATGTCATCAAGAACCAAATCCAAGTGGATTTGAGAGGGCAAGAGGCTAAGTTTGCTAACACAGCTACAGCACCCAAGGTATTTTACAGGTGCTATGGCCAAATTATTTGGTTCATGCCGGTTTGCACTAAAGGAAATAAAGGTAATTTGAACATAAAAGTCCACAAATACAGTTTCAGTGGCAGGGTAGATGATGTTTTCTCGCTTTGAGAGATACTTGTTCATTTTCTCAAATATTGATTTAACTGTCGAAGATCACACAAATAAAACCGTGGATTGTGTTTAAGGGTAGATTTTCACTGCACCAGAGTGTTCCACCCCTGAGAAAACTGTGAGCCAAGTAATATCCAAAAATACATACAAGACGACGAGGCTATATAAGAGTTCAGCTATCGGAAGGGAAACTTAGCACTGTTAAGAAGCAGATGGAGCAATAAAGGGGGGAGATATGTGTAATACAGTCATCTATATTTTGCCTATGTCTTCCATCTAGGGTGCATAGTTCACACTATCACAAACAGAGCATGCCTCCAAAAGCTGTCGAGGTGAGACAAATAGCTGGTATGAAAAATTCACTGTGAGTTTTATACCTGCAGTTTTGCTCAACTTATCCCTCCTATTCCCTCTCACAGCATTTCCTTAACGCACTGCCACTGCATCTTGAGTATTCCTTCACCTGGCTCTGCTTCCACTCATGTTTTTTTTTTTTTTTTTGTATCTCTTCATCACCATTTGGAGGACATTTAGGATATTTCCACAAGGACACCATCGATCCCTCTAAAACCGCCTCACCCACCCTCCCCAACCAATTTGCCAGCAGTAAAACTAATATTGTCTTTAATCAGATGCAATTAGGACTTCAAGTTAAGATCTCCTCCCAATTAAAACTCATTAGGCCCATAATATCATTAGGGGAGTCTTGGGTAACCACCGCTTGCATAGGCGGCCCACTCGTCACCAACAGCAGTGCAAGTCAATAGCTCTGACCCACGTGGACTGTGTCTTAAAGTGTAGTGCACCGAGGAGAGGAGCTTCAGGTTTAATATGTGTTCATGCTGTTCAGTTGTTTTTGCTGATCAAATCTTCTTCTGTTATGTATAACCAAAAACAGAGAGAAGCGAATGTCCTTTCCCCGAATCTTAGATGCAGCCCATAGAGAATAACCTGGAGAAGATGGAAATGTTGGCTAAAGCAGGAGTGAGGATGATATTCTAGCCGTAAGTGTAATATTTGCTTATTTTGTAACTGGTAGGATTGCTACAGTGTTAAGCTTATTTACATGTGAAAGTTCAAACGTTGTGTGAGTCCACAAATTCATGCTGTCATGCATCGTTAATGGAGAAGCTCCGGGATTTACTTTGGTAATGATATCGCAGAATAATCATGGCTCTCTACTGATGTTGTCATAAGCCTTGATTTAAATTGAATGGTATAACCCTTATCACATCACCACACACACAGACACACACACACACGCACATCAAGAGCAGAAGTATGAACATGCATCGATCAGTGAATGTATCAAGGTGTAAGCCCTTTTAAAATTTTATTGCGTATACTTTCACTTTATACTCTGCAAATATATTGAAGGTCGCTGTTATAGATGTGTAGGTAAAGCCAACCAGATCCCAAATTTCCAAGCAATAGTTACATTTTAACATTAATATGCTATGTGTTTGTCTATTCATGTTAAATTTGCTCAAAGAACAAACACAACAGTAAGACAGAAAAGACCTTGGCACTTCCACAGGGCATCTCAAAACAAAGTCAAATTTACCACTTTCATTATTTATTGGAGGAAAACAAATCAAATACATGTGTTACTTTATACAAACCCTGATAAAATATAAAACAACCTCCGAAGCAGAACAAAATGAAAATGTATGATGTAACTGATTCTTTTATTTTGCCTCACCTGCCATAAAACTGTACTGAAACAATGCTGAACAAAGCCAGACAGTGCAGCTGCTAGAGGAATATTGAGTTTGTGGAGCTCGCTGTCGTGCTCAGAAGCAGCTCATCACTGATTCTTGTGCCCACTGCTGAGGACTTTTACAAAGCCTTGAGACCAGACTACCTTGAAGCTAACGCACTAAAGGCACATGAGCATGGCAATCTTGGCGGATGGAATGTTCTTTTTGAAAGTCCTAATAGCGCATACATTTTTTTTCTAAAGAAATCTTTGGGTTCTGTAACTGTACAAGCCTAATACTACCCTTGCAGAATTTGCTTTAAATGCACATATGTTGATGATAGAGCTGAAGTGCCTGAGTGGTGAAAAGTACATTTATCGATGAGGGTTTCAATCCTGCAGGTATCGCATATGTCTGTGTGACACCCATCAGCAGTAATTACCGTGGGGGGGTCTGAGTATTCCTCCCCGCCTCTAATTGGCTCTTGCTGTCAATCAACAAGTCATCTCTGTTCACAATTGAACTTAGGGGGATGTTACAAGCAAGGGTAGTGGGATAATTGAAAATAATTGAGCAAATTGCAGATTCGAGAAGTTGGCTTCATCAGCACTCCGGGGGCGGAATATGAGCATGTGGAGAGAAGAAAGGTGAACAGAGGAAAAGCCGGATCAGGCTGATAATGAACAAAACACTCGCCTCCATTTTTTGCCTCCGCCCTTGAGGATAGATCTTGTGCTTATCTGAATAATCAGCCCATACATGTCTCAATGTCACACGCATGAGAGCGGATGAGCACCTTTTGATCTCTGCATCCTCAGCCCCGGCAGCCATTCACCAGCCTGAGGGCGTACATCCTGGCCCCAGCCTGAAAGGCCCCAGAAGCACAGAGGAAGTGCACCTCTGTGGGCAACAGCGCTTGAGCCTGTGCATATAATTAACGGGATGAATTCAACGCCGGGCATGTACGAGTCTGAGAATGAGAGCGAGTGTGTGAAACGATTTTTACACGTCAGTTTTGATTGTGTCTTATTAAAAAAAAAAGAAAAAGAAAAAATGCTGGCTGAGAAGTGTCCAACATCCAGTTATATTTGTGACTGTACATTAATAGATCCTCTTCATATATGAAATCTATGTTGGCTCCATTGTGTGTAGAAGCCTAAATCAACATACAGCATGTCTGCTAAATTTCCAGCAGTGGGTGTTTAGACTTCTACCTGATAAAGTAGCAATACCGACAAGCTATTGAGACTTGAGACGGTCCCTCAGTTTCAGTTGTTTGCCATCTCTCCCTTTTCTTCCTCCTACTCTTCCCATCCTCAAGAGCCGCTTACCTTCCACAGCTTTGAAAAAAAAAAACAAAAAAAAAACATCTCACTCTGCAATTTACATTTCCATATGCTGCCAGTGGCGCCAGAGAGAGTGGATAATTGGGTTGAATGTGGTGACGGTGAGAGCAGGATAGAGAGGGATACAGAGAAGGCCAACTAGAAAAAAAAAACAAAAACAAGCCATTACAGGATGGTTTTATTTTTTCCCCTCTACTCGTCATTTTGCCATGCTGCTCTCAACCACTTGTGTAGCTGAAAAGATTTACCTTGGCCTCCCGTTCTCTCTCACTCCCGCAGAATCACTCTGTACTTGCCTCCCCCAGAGCCTCACTCCCTCCGTTTCTGCCTCATCCATATTCATCCAGCGTCTCTCTCTCTCTCTCTCTTTCTCTCTCTCTCTCCCTGTGTCACCCACAGCACGGCGTTAATACACCAATTAGCCCTGAGAGCAGATAATGGACTATTTCATATTGCAAAAGGGAGAGAGAGACACAGAGACACAGTCAGCGAGAAAGAAGAAAAGAGAGCAAGAGCGAGAGAGAGAGAGAGAGCGAGACAGCGAGGTGGTGGAGGTATCTTTATGTATGTGGCCTCTGAAAATGTTGAAATGCTGCGTTTGCTGTGAACATCCATCCAGTGGACAGAGCATGATGGGAAGAGCGCTTCAGCGGCCACGGGGGTTGCTATATAAAAGCTGAGGTGTCACACCAACGCTTTGCTGGCATGGAACCCCGGTGTCTGTTTGGCTTTGTTCGACTCTTAAACACTTTTCACCGGTCTCCATCCCTTTTCACTCGTTTAAATGCCGTGCGCTTTTCCCTCCAGCCACAGCATTCACGTCTACGCCTACAGGCCAGCTATTCTACTACTACAGCATGTATACGGGGTATAGATGAAGACCATAAACGCTGCAACGACGCTGGTTCTGTCATGATGTGAGCGTGACGTGAATGTCAGAGCTCATCAAAAGTAGCATGATGATTCTGAGTGATGCAAATCTACATTTATGCATGTTCCCAGCTCCCCGAAAAGACAAATTTTGTTGATGAATGTTTCACAATACACATTACCATGTGCAAACATTTCACAGTGCATTGCTGATTAGATGCTGTCTGAAGTAAAACAGTATTGATTTTGTCATTAGTACCAAATTGTTCACATGCCTTCAGTCTCTACAGACTGCAGCATTATTTTGGAAAAGAAATGTTGACCTTTAATTCCCTTTAATTCATAAAGAATCATCTCCTTTTACTGCAACAAAGACATGCCATTTTTAACCTATCCTCCTGATTATTTCACACAGTGCATTCTGAAACTTGATATTCCTGCATGTACTTAGTGATGTGACAAGAAATATGCTGTTTTGTGTTGTGGTAAAGGAGATAATTTGACAATAATTGCAAAATGAGAAGCCATATTACTGTGAAATGACAGTGATTTACAAACTGAAAATCTCCATAAGGTGCTATGTAAATAAAGGTGCCACAAAAACATGAGCTCTAACTAAGAAAAATTGGCAATAATGAAACATGAGCCTGAACAAATTAAAATGCATTTCTTGTATCAGTCTCATATTTTTCCTGTTTTTTCCAATAACACAAGAAACATTCAAGCAAATGGGAGTACTCATGCTGTGTTAATAATGGCTTTGTCATCCTGGAAAGAAATGCAATATGGCATTTAAGTGATCAAAAAGCATCATTATTAGCAGTGATGCAGACTTCCCTTGCCTTCTTAAACCTGACTGGGTTTTATTTAAGCTGGAAAATGTACCCACACACCAGAACAAAACCACTCTGCTATACCATGGCAGGACTTTATCTTGGAATATATTTCATTTCGACCACTCCCTGTGTATTTTAGCCACTGCATTTATCTTACCTCTCGGCACATACACCTGCTTTGTCATTTTATATGGACAAAAATAAGGGAGAAATTGTGTTTTGGTATCTTAAAGATGAAGAGTGTTTGAGCTTGTGATTCGTGATAACAATCAAATGAACAGATGCACTAAACATTTTCCTGTGGGTATTTCTGGAATGCATCAAATCGTTTGATTCATAAGAACATTCACACTGAAAGTATGAATCCATTTTGGGCAACCTGCAAAAGGAAAATGATCATCTTCATGGAAATCATCACGGAAGTGGTTTGTATGGTTTTAGGATATTGAACTTTGTGCTTTAAATGTTTAATAAATGACTGTATAAATACTATGTAATTGGAATATTATTAATACAAACATTTTCATGCATTAGTTATTAGGCTATTGCATACTGCATGGACAGTGCAGGAGGTTCAGGGTGAGCTCTTATTGTGTGTGTGTGTGTGTGTGTGTGTGTGCGTGCTGTATTTTAAGAGCTCTGCACTGCCTTGAATACACATTACTCATTTTTAGCCTGCCTGCATTAATAGAAAATACGTTTTAACCTGCAAAATCTTATGCCATCTAAGTGATATAGCAGTGAGAGCTGCAGTGTTTGTAACAGAGTAACACTGCTGGAGCCTGGGAAGCCAATCAGCACCTAATCATCTGTAGTCACCATTGTAGTTGCTAAGAGACTGTGGTGGGATATATGACTGCTCCAACTGTGCAAAGCATGACCTGACGCTGTGAATCTTAAAAGATCCATTTCTCAGTGCATTACAGGATCGCTCTGTACAGTAGCTGATTAAGTTTGCCTACAACCTTTTCTGATTACGCAGCACTGTGACTTTGCATAAACGATATTTGATCTTAAAAAAAAAGAGCGAGAGAGAGAAAGAAATCCTGATGGAGCGTGCAACTGCCATGCAGCACAAACTACATTATGCTGGTTGTTTATTGGCCCAGTGAGTCAGACGGCCCATGAAGGTCAATTGACTGGATTTGAGAGCAGCATAACTGGGTAGGTACCATGTGACAGAAGGCTAAGTGGTGAAGGCGTAGAGAGCCCATTCAATAGAGCCCAATATTAGCTACCATGATAGAAACTGACAAAAGTATTTTCAGGGCGAAGAGAAATGCACAGTGCACTGGTGCAGTTGTTGCGTGTGTTCACTAGGAAACAAAGATTGCTCATAACAGAATTATTAGCATTGCTTGGTAAAGATGAGTAGGAGAAAAAAGAATAAAAAGCAAACAAATGAGTAAAAACTCCTAATGAGCTATACTCTAGGCACAGGTACTTTGGGTTTGGTTCAAAAGCAACTTTGCAGCAAAGTAGTTTATTTCTAGTGTGTGATGACTTATACTTATTCTGTAAAAAGATTGTCATAATTGTTTAAAGTCTTTGTTGCAAAGCTTACAGAAGTTCATCAAGACTTTTTAAGACTTTTTAAATTTCCACCTTAATATTCATAACTTAACTTAAAAAAAAGAAAAAGGAAAAACTGTATTAGAAGACTTGGATTCCTCACTTGGGATGCAATTTTAAATCTTTACTTCACCCTCTTGCAAATGAATGCATCTCAGTGGGGTTTTCATTCTTTTTCATTTAGTACAAACACGACTACATGTCTGACTAATGTCAAAGTACTGAAACTCACAGGGAACAAAATCCCAATAAAGTAACATTCTGCTTCCTCTGTGCACAAAGACACAAATGATTATTTTTTAATTAGAGATATTTTTTCTAGCCTCTCTGCTGAGAGACATGATTTGGGGAGAGAGACTGAAGTGATGACACACAACGAAGGTTGTGAGCCGAATTCGAACCCAAGGAATTGCAAGCACATGCTACTCCTCAGCCTGCTGAGCTGCCAGCTTGCCCCACATATGGATACTTAATAGTTAGTTTCTCACTTGAAATTTTCCCCTGGAGGTAAATAGAAAAACAGCCAGAGGAGGTTTCTCCATATAGACCAGCTCTGTGCAAAAATACATTGGCAGCACAGGTCATATAGTCTCATATAGTCTATCTGACAATTTATTAATTATTCCTTTAACCCATAATGTTTATTTTTTGAAAAGAACAAATATTTAGAAAAAAAAATTATTTACCAAAATTATTTACCACCATCTCCACTATATCATGTGTATGTACATAGAACATTAGTCACATGCCTTACCTGTATCTATACATACATATACTCATGCATATGTTTGAAAAAAATAAAATAAAATAAAATACTGTATATGAAATGTAATGATTCCCCACAACTATTCTCCAACAACTATTTACAACTAATTCCCTGGTACAAAGACATTTGGTTGTAAAGCTTTGTTTTGTATAGCAACTTGCTTGTTCTTTTAATTAGGCTTACACACAATATTAAGATTCATTGTCCCAAATGCTGCACAATCCGACACTGAGTCTTTGGCTCTAAATGATAAGTTTGAGCTCCCACCAAGCAGTGCTCAGTGTTGTGCTGATGACACGCCATCACGTGGAGAACAAACTGAAAAAATATAAATTGCAACACTGTCGACAGCTTTGGGCAGTGCTGGACATTATGGATAGCTTATAGTATATTAGCTTTTTTTGTGAAGCCCCCATTTAAAGTGAGCGCACTGAAGGCACAGATGTCTGAAGCCATCTGGTTTATCACTCAGTGGGTTAGACCAGAAGTTCCCTAAGTTTTCATTTAAAGGTCGCCCAGAAATTACATTAGAAGATTTTGACTCAATGTACCCTTTCTGAGCATTTTGCTGTTGTTATAACTAGATATAACTTTATAGAGGATTACATAACTGTCTCCACTGCGGGTGGATAACAGTGGGGACAGTGAACAAGACAGTCCTTATTCTGTCATTGTGCCAAATGAATGAATGCAATTAAAATTATTGATTAAAATAATACCTAATTTTGCAGGACGGCCAGCTAGGACCATCTTAAGGACGTCGGGAGGTCCCCGGACCCCACCTTGAGAAACCACACGGGTTAGGCAACGTATTTGAACAGAGAAAAAAAATGTCAGTGTTATATAGGAGAAGCGGTTTTAGTGGTGGGCGGGTAGGGAGTAGCATATTTCGCTTACAGTCAGATAAATCAGGCGTGGTTAAAAAAAACTGTCTCTTCAAACTGTCTTTCAGTAGTAGGCTACCAAAACGTCTATGGAGCAATGATGAATGCGTTAGGTTGTTACAGGCCTGTTATAGAACTGCAGTGGTTGAAAATACCTCCTGAACGGTCCTGGTGAGAGTGTGCGCTGCCTGCCGACGAAGAGGGAAACTAGAGACGAGTGATCCGCTCGGTGCGTCAGGACGCACAGGAGAACCGCAGATGGCCTGTTTAGACTATTCCAACTCGGTCGGGTGATATAAATTTGTAGAATAATTTTTTTGTCCGTTACAGTGCAGACAAGTGAAGGGGGCTACAGCTTGAAAAAAACAAAACGTCCCGTGAGCAGCTATTCATTAGAAATCCAAGAGTCAGATTTGCCTTACGCAGACGTTTTGCGGCGGTGGCACATTGCTCACAATCACCATCACATCACCAACGGACGGACATCACGATTACAAGTTAAAATGTGTTAATATTCCGCCACACAGTTTCTCAATTTCGTCACCGTCTGACGTTTGAGTAACTCGCGTATTATTCTTATTTTTAAGCAAGGCAATGGTGGCGTCGCTGTTATTTATTTTGATGCCCATACGGGCGCATTTTCGTGAGAACCTGCTCTATCCGTGAGGATTTTTGCCCCGCTGCCTTCATCATTTTTTAGTCGGGAGAATTTTCCTCTCCTGTTTCTCGTGGGTTTGTCTTCAAGATAGCAGGTTATTAATTTTTAATTCTTATGCATCCGCACGAAGACGGGACAAGAGAGGAGAAAACGAGTGATAACCAGAGGGGGGAAGAAGGAGAAGGAGACAAGTGAGGAGGGAAGCGAGATGAATGAGATACACTGAGCACCGAAGGAAAGGGAGATTGGAGGAATCAAGGTAGGAACGAAGCACAGTTTGCATGTTATATGTTTTTCTTACATATGTGGTATCAGTGCGACCGTGATACCATGTAACGTGCACCACCCAGGCTTCCCGTGTCCAGGCTGCGTGAGGTGTAGAGGCGTGTAAGCCGATTTATTTATTGATATTTTATGCTCTGGCAGATAACGGAGTTCATGTTTATGGTGCGTCAACAGCAGTCACTTCATGTTTAAAATGGGTGCTGGATGCTCTAAATTTTGCGATTTAACTCGCGTATTGAGATTATTCCCTTTAGTGGGCCTATTCATTGCATCGTGGCCTATAGACTAATACATTTTTTGGGCAATTTTAATTCATAAATGTATTCTGAGAAATAGTAAAAGTGGAGAAAAAAAATCACTATTATTACATATCTTTGTGCTCGTGCCTATAATTATTCTTCATGCCCTATAAAACCAAACCAGAGGGGAAATGTCCAGTTTTCTCTTGGGCTAAATGTGGTCAGGTGACATAGGGAAAAGACTGAGGCAGTTCATGAGGCTGTTAAATAGCTAACAGAATATAGCCCATAAATGAGAGAGTGGT
>OMKZ01015514.1:0-10449 GCA_900302535.1 Neoniphon sammara | reverse complement strand
TGTGCTATAAAGCTCAAGTACTAGGAAAGGATCTACATACAACTGAATGATCTGTACTCGGTCATGTGTGCCTCAAGTCACTTGCAAGTCTTAATTTTAGAATAAATGGATGACTGACTGATTCTCCACATTTACCAATAACTTTACAGTTAATGGAATAATCCATGCCTTGCCAGTCTGCAGAGGTTTTTACAGACAGGTTCTGTGATTATGAAGAAAATGGCATGACGGGGTAATGAACTTCACCGCCTTTCTCAACAGCACTCCTTTGAAGACAACCCTTTCGAGAGAGTTTAAATAAGTAAAACAGAAAAAAACTTTATGGAAATGGTCCACCCCAGCAGTGCCATTTTTCCCATTCCCTCCCCTTTTTAATTTTTTTCCACCTCAAAGATTCTATGCTGATTGTGGATAGAATTGTATCCAGACAGGAAAGAGAAAGTAAGAAGCTAATTACCCAGTGTTTTACACCGCCTACTCTCGTCTCTCACCCCCACCACCCATGCTCCTGTCCTCCCTCCATCTTTGGCCCTCAGTAGTCCCTCCCCAGCAGCTGAAATTCAACACTAGTGTGCCTGAGACATCACCATGGAGACAGTTTCTTCCATCCTGCATGGCTTCTCTACAGGGGCCTATGTAGGGCCTCCATACACTCTCCAGTTCATAGATCTTCCTAACTGCAGATAGTGGAACATGGACCCAAAACTCCAGAGGTGGTGTGTGAGACAGCGTAAGGCTACACATGCAGGCCTATATGCATGTATGTGTTGATGCCATGTATGTTTTATAGCTGACCTAATTGAATGGGACTAAATGGATGGGTGTTATGCAGCGGGTGGGTGACTTATGTGCAACGATAAGGAGTAAATCATGATTGGAAATTCATATTCTGTGTCATGCCAGGGCCAACTTAATGCAGACCATATTATACCTCAGACTGGAATCTTTAAAGTGGAATGGACATTTGGAATTTCATAGTGAATAAAAAAAAAAAAAAAAAAAAACTTTCCAGACCAATGTCTTGCAGCATTAAAAGTTTCAGCAAAAACAATGTCGTGCAAGACACATACAATCTAAATTACATTCCAAAAGCCCAAAAGTTTCTTGGAGAAAGTAATGAAGGCCCTGCCAAAAATGTTTAATTCCTTGCAAGACATGATACTTTCTGTCACGCATTTTATTCTGCTATTTTATGCATGCATTTTCACTATTTACACTCCAGGGCTAATAGGCCTAAGTCATTTGTATAGGCTACTAGAATACTATAAATAAATCCATGCCTTTTCATTTCTCTCCCCTAATAATATCTGTGACTGCTGCTCATATCACCTATGAGTGTTGGTGTACGTGTAGTTCAATTGCGGAGCGCGTCATTCAGTTTCATGTGGATTGCAGGGGAAAACAACTACGTTACCCAGAAGGCCTGTCGCTCCGCTACAAGCTGGCTCCCTGCGCTCTGGGAGTGTTTCCCATTTAAACAAACACTGTCCTGCCGAAGATGGCGGAGAGTTTATAGAGGCGAAAAAGAAACTGCTCCACTCAATGAAAGCGTCGAAGCCGGTGAGTTTTCAGAAACTGGATTATGTTTCGGTTATGGTCAAGTTTTGAACGCTGACGTTAGTTTTTGTTTTAACGAGCAAATGTCTCAAAGCGGCAGTTGGTGCTGCTCCGTTGCCCGAGCAGGCTGTGGTTTCCACTGTGATACAACGATTCACATAACCAGTGCCGATTTGTTATGAAATGTTTTGTTATAATATTATTGGCTCATTAACAACAAAAAATATGATTATATCGACCATTTTTGCTTTGATAATGCCCCATTGTTATCGGCTATGATGTTGGTTGTTTGTGTTTACCGTATTCGCTACAAAGTTTACGAGGTAAATAGCTAGGCTTTATGATTCGTTGGGCTGCTATGGGCGAATACTCGCACCGCTAACGAGTGAGCTCGTTTGTATGCAAATAATTTTGCTGTAACTTTTGGAGCCATTCGGTTGTGTTCGTTTTCTCCAAGTACTGCAGCTTTGGACACATTTCTTACAGATATTTCTGACCAGTCAGCCAGACTTGTCTTACAGCGTCGCCAGAAGCGGGGCTGCAAGAATTGTCGATGTGTTCAAAGCTTCACCGTAGCAGCTGTGTTGATCAAGTTTCCTTTGTAAAGAAAAAAAAACAAAACAGTTACTCGTTTGTACGATTGACGAGTCTCCACAAGTGATGTAGTGCAGGATTAACATATTTTAACTCAGTTTACCCAGGTTTTATTTCGGTTTAGAGTTTTCTCACTCTTTACCTTAACACATAACACATCATATAGTACACACCATACAAGCTAAATAGTAGATTATAAAGAAATATGCTTAACACCAATAATGTAGAAATATGGTGCTTCAAGGAAAAGAAACATAAGTCGTTGTTTTTCTGGAGATGTAACTAAGTGATTTTATGTGCATTAATGATCCTTTTATTCATAACGATCGTCGACTGTAGGTCACAGTTAACCCTCAGTACATCACAGATCGCCACTGCTGACAACCAAACTTGAGCTGAGTAGCTGAGCATGGCAGCTTTGGAGAATCCACATCTGTTATTTATTTGCTTGGGCTGTAGTAAGCTTATGTAGTATCTGTGATTGTAATGGTGGGTATAATGGCCTATCACTATGATAGATGTTAATGTTTTGACTGCTGATAAATCTTATTTAGGTGTGTGTGAGAAAGCCTGACAGGCGAGCAAAGATGAATGTGTTGAAGTGCATGTGAGAATGAACGCTCAGGGTGTTCAGCAGCAATGCAGGCAGGGGTTCAGGTACGATCCCCTCTCGCTGTCTCCTGGCCAGACAATGTATGTGCTGAGCACTCACTTTCGGAGGCAGTAAAGGAAACATTCTTTGAGAGCTTGCTCATGTATAGGCAGACAATGAAGAGGTAGGTTAGTCATTGCAGTGAAACGTTTGAGATCTAGGTGTGCTGTTGCTCTCTTCGCCTGGGGCTATCCTTGCCAATACTTGCAGGCATTTACAGCTCAGTACTTATTTCCACGTGACAGTCTCTGAAATGATGTAGGTATTATCTAGGGCGATCCTATTTCTAGATGGTTGAGCTGGTAGGTTGTTGACACTCTCTGATGAATGTGGCCTTATTGGTAATTTAAGTTCATGAAGGCCTGCCATAAAATAGCCTGTGATATCTCAGTAATGTGGGCGTTTGTCTGGTGTATAGTTGTGAACAAATGAATGAGAAAGATGCTACTGGCAGGCCTCATTCTTCAAATGAACTATTTTTTCTTTATTTTGAGTCAGATGGGATACCATTACTCAAGCCCATGTATGTGGTATTTTTGTAAGTGGTCGAATGACCACTGTGGGAACCTGCCCAATGAACTGCTTCTGCTCATATTCTTGGCAAATGGAGCCCCCTGTCCCCCATTCTCTGTCCCTTTATCTCCCCCTCTTTTTCTCCCTCACACAGGGTGTCAGGCTGAGTTAACAATGAATCAATCTTTGGGGGGATTCTTTGACTGCAGATGGGGTGAAGAAGTGACTTGGATGCATTGCTTTCGCTCTTTGTCTGCTGGCCCCTATGCTCTCAATAATTCATTAACTTATCACTTTTTCTCGTGGGATTGAGAGAAGTCTCTGCGGTAGCAGGTTCTGGGGTCAGATCAGATGACCTGATTGATAGGTTCTGTGCATCGATTTAAAGGATAATTCTGGTTGTTTTCAACCTGTGCCCTATTTTTCTTGTTTTTGCCGTCCTGGTGATTAATTGTCGAATTGTCAAAATTTGTCACTTAGTTCACCGCAGGGATTTTCGTGCCTTCAGTTCACTGGGAGTGCTTCTGTCCAATACACAGTCAAATGCCAAAGCAAACTTCAGTACTTGAACCCAAAAACTGACAGACATAAAATACAGCAATGTAACATTGCGCATGGTTATTGAATTTTACATAATTGTTGGAATTTCTTTTGGCACATGTACCTAAAAGCATTTAAGATTGGACTGAACTGAGCACTTCAAAATTCAGGTTTTCTCACATTTCACATTTTGAATCTAAAAACAGAGGACATTTTTTAAAGATGTTTCAAGCATTTCATTTTGCTTAATTATTTCCCCTCTTAAGCAGCTCAGATAAATGACGAACTGCTGTATAGTTTTAGCTCCAAAGTACTGGCTGGTATCAGTAAGTAGAGTGAGAAGAAAAATAAGTGGAGAGCCCACCACTTTTGTGTGGCAGAGGCACTTTTTGATAACTGTCTCCACTCTGTCTTTGTCAAGCTGCATTTTTGCCCCATTGATGTCTGAATAGATGGCATTCTTTTAGTGTGTCGTCACAGTCTGTGTGTTGAGAGGGAGAGAGAGAGATAATAAGTTTCGTTTCGAGTTAGCTGCCAATCGGTCATGTGGTATGAGTGTTCAATCTAAGATTAATAGCTGTGTAGAGGAGCAGTAGCTCTGGGAGGACTCTTGATGACACGCAGAGCTGAAAGGAAAGCCTGATTGTTTCCCTAATTGAAATGTGACTCCTTGGTCTTAGTACCTTTCTGTTAGGCAACACGACAGGGGGTGCAGAGCTCGTTGAATTAGGGGAAAACACTAGAATAGTTAGCTCAAACTGTTCTGTGTTAAAAGAAACTCCCAGAGGTAGGCTTAGTCCAGCAAGTGTACTAATAAAGTAACTGATAACTTTCACCAAGTACTTCTCCTTTGGGGGAAATGCATACATTTAAAAAAAAGTTTCACCTCAGCCTATTTCCAAACTATTTGACATTTACACAGAATGGCCTAGCCCCTGCAGCTTTTTACATCCTGCATATTTTGTAGATGTTTTTTATGTACATCACGTTTGAGAATACAAAGTTTTATGCAGTACTTTCAAACTGTGTAAAACTTCTTGTAACTTCCCAGAATCTCAAGGTCATTCTTGCAGTGACAGTGAACTTTATCTGTGCTTGTTAAAGTGCACATTCCATACACCAGAGTGTGTTTGGTAGTTCACAACAGGTAGGTTTACTTTTTTCTATCCACCCTTGAACATCTAAATATAGAAAACTCAGCCCAACAAGACAGTTGTGTTTCCACTACTAAAATATTTAAGGCTGTGTTGCCCAAATAAGTGAGAGTGAGCGTTTGAGATGAGAGCTGCCGAAACCAGATTGTTATTCACTATTAAGAGGAACCCAGCCAGCCTGCCACCTCACTGGGTCCTAAGTCAACCAGTGCAGTTTGCACTCTTGGCTCTGTTTGAAGTCACATCTCATTCATTCCCTCGCTCCCCTCTTCTTCAACTCTGAGGTAATACCCAAATGCTAGGCTAGCTGAGCCATATGTGAGCCATGCACACTTCTAAAAGCCAAACGGGCAGCCTGAAGCAATCATTGCACCCAATTCCAGTTTATAACCAGCAAGGCTTTGGAACAGTTCACTCTCCGTAGTCACTGTTGATTGGACGAAAGGAAGAGTTTATTAGGGAAGGGGGTGCCAAGAGCTTTGTCCCCCCTCCTTTCCCTGCCCTTCCTCTTTAACTTCAACTCCCCCTTTAACTTTCTCTCCCTCAGCTGAAGAATGCTCGTAAAACGGGTTCACCTGAACAAGCCAATGGGAGGGTAGCTCCCTGTCTTAGTTTTGTTACCATTGTAAAAAGTTAGCAAGACCTTGTTTGTGTTTTGTTTAGGGCCCCCTTTTATACAGTTTTGGGGGAGAGAGACAGCAAGGGTGAAAAAAAGTTTGGTTTGTGAGATAAATGCTACCAGATGCTCTCTCTGTCAGTAAGGCAGCCCAAAGACAGAGAGACAGAGAGAAGCTGGTGAAGAGGGCAAGAGAAAGAGAGCATGTCACTTCTGGATCAACTTCCACAGTACTACATGGACACCTTTCTTTTGGTTTATCCTTTGCCAGCCTTTTTCCTGCCCTTTGTTTACTCTGCTTTCACCGCCTGCAGTCCGAAGGAAAGCCAAGTCTTGAATGACACGGGATTCCACTCCAAAATAAAAGGCCCATGTTACTCTGGGTTGACCAACAAGTAAACCCCAGATTTACTACAGCATGTCAACACTGGCAAGGCGTGCTTGAGATAATTTATTCTTGTGTTGTTTTTTTTCCCTCCAACACTCTTGTATCTTAATTGGGGTGATATTTTTCCCTCTCTGGATGAAGTGGAAAATGTTACTTCCCCCATTACTGCTGTTCAGTGTGCCCGGTGACGTCACTCCTGTTTATGTGGCTTGTCGTTAAGGCAACGCTCGAATCAAAGGTTGCTGCTCTGAAGCTTGTTGTTGTCCCCAGAATAACTGCAGTGGCACTTGCTTCCCGATACTGCCATATCATTCCAAACTTTATGATGATGATACCTGAGTTTAATTACCAAACAACACACAGCAAATACCGAAAACTTGGCCGTCAGTCCAGTCCATTATGTTGCAGGGTTGGTGCTACTACTACTGGCACGTGATTGCCACTTTTCCACTTGGCTTGCTTCACTGGCTGCTCGTATCTGGCCATCTGATTATTATTGTCATATTGGAACAAATTATTCTATATGACTGCAGGCATCCTCTCCCACCCCCACTCAAACATTTACATGATATACTTACCTTGAAATTTTCTGCTGCTCTGGCTAACATTTTTGCCCAGGTTTAGAAGTCATGGATGTTTGAGTTTAGTTTGAAAAACAATCTTTTCTTCAGGGACTATTTTGTGGCGGAGACGTACATTCTGCATTATGGGTGTTTCTGCATGGAGAGCATTTCCGAGTTCGACAGGGAGAAATGGTGCATTCACATATTATTGTATAAATCGGAAAAAGGAATTTCCTGCTTGGTAGTTAGCCAGACTAACTGTCATAACTTTTTTTCTTAAAGCAAGAAGAAGCCAAATAAACTTCATACTTTTCACAGCATCCATCTTTGCTTATCATTTGTCTTCTGGCTTTGATTTTCTGACCAAATGGATTATGAATGCAGTGCTGTTTGGCAGCTGATTTTGAAATCCTGGATGCGGAAGCTTCCACCATCATGATAGGAACACACCACAATACAGATTTTTCAAATCTTAGAATATGGCATATTCTGCAAAATGGTTGGTAATCATGTAAAGTATACATGAATTGTAGTAAATGGACTAAAACATGCAAATGCCTGGTATGTTCATCTCGAATCAAATTGTAGTCAGCTGTCTAAACTTGCTTCATGTCAATACAATTACTATTAAAATAGCCAACTACCACAACCTCAAAACTACTCACTAGGTGCCATAAAGGTCCTTATGTTAATTTACAGGAAACTAGTTCCATGGCTCCTTTTGTAATGCATTGTGTACTAATATATTTAAGATTTCTGAAACCACTCAAAATCTAACTTAAAGAACCTTTGAATAATTGTTATTTTGGCATCACTGCCATTCTTGTAATAGAGGATTCAGTCTGGAAGATGCTGTCATGACACATGAACTAATTTTTACCAGCCCTGTGTAAGGTCATTCTTAGATAAGTGTGGAAAGTCTTGACTAAAGCTCTAGTTTTTAATAGTTGGCTGGTAGTTAGTGAGTTCCATAACTTTGTTTGCTTCACACGTAATCAGAGCAAATCCCAACCAGCTTTTATGTTAAGTTATGAGCAAGAGTCCAGTCATTGAAACGCGACAATGACAGTGGACACTCAAGGAATTTATTCTATTTGTACATTATCAAGGTAATCATGCACAATATCTTGTTCACTGGCACAATACACAACAGAGTAGGCTGCTATTAGAATTTTACTTTGATAAAAGAAGGCTTTTCATGAATATTGAGTAATGAAATGGCATTGGCTATGTATTCTGTGATGTGATTGTGATTAGCACTTCCCTTGTCTTACAAATGGGAATGTGTAAATAGTTTGTTCATATAGATACACTGTAGCCAAATATATGGTGCCATAGCTTGTATCTTACAGTTAGAGAAATTATCATGGTACATGCGCGTCAATGCTCCAAGCCATCCCACAAACAAGTGATAACATGGTACCCTTTTACATGCTTTTAAACTTGGCAATGGGAGTCTGCTACAGGGACCAGTGGTCCTCTGACTGAGTGGTAACTAAGCTGCAGTAAAAGGTTTTACTCTCCAAAAATACCAATTATTATGTAACATACTGCAAGCTACCACAAAGTAGCAGTTACATAGCATTATCAATAGCCAAAACTTTCATGAGTTTCCTTTTTGTTGTTGCTATTATAGGAATTCGAGATCCGATACACAAAATATCAAAACCCCAACGGTCCTCTCAGGTCCATCACTGATGAACTACCAAGCCACAATAAAGGATAATTTTTTTTTATCTTGGTTGAATGACATGACAATGGCAACATCTCTTCCAGATTTTGAAAATGATGAGGACTTTTTTTTTTAATTGTTTTGGCTGACCTTATTAAGGCTACATAAACTGAAGTACAGCAATGTGGAACTGCAACAGATGGTCTTGGACAAAGCAAGAAGAGAGAAGCAATGAGGCAGAGAGAAACAGAGGAGTCGCAACCTGTATCAGCAAGGCTGATGGACTAAAGAGTGAACATTTTGAATCTAAAAAAGCACATTTATGGGTGTTTCTCAGCATTATTTTGTAGGTGGCTTGAATGTCCCATATAGTTCAATTAGAGCAGTAGGCCTATGTTTCTCAATACCGTAGTAATCAAAAATGTATTTACTAATAGACATCATAGTAGAAAGAAATCAGAAAGACAGCCTAACTTCAAAAATAACGAAATTGTCATTGAAGTTCACAGCGGGCAGAAATTCCAACCAAGGTCTCTTGGTTCAGTGAGTTAACAAATATACCCAAAACACTGTGGATTCAGATCTGCCTTATGAATGCTGGGTGTCACTGAATATTACAAAAGCATGAAGGCAAGATTTTGGTGTCTAGACTTAAAGAGTTCGAGCTGTACATAACAGCCTGCATCACAAGCAGGGGAACGTTTATACTCTGTGCCCCAATGGGTCTGACTCAGTCACACACAAGGACTATGTAGGGACAGTTCTTACCTGGGGTCAAAGGTGTGGCTATGTCATTTTTTTTCCTTAAATATAAACAAATGTAAATGGAATTTATCACTTAATTTGGCCAGTAGTGTTTTTTTAAAGTTGAGTGGTCTTTTGTGGAACATTTTTCCCATAACATGTTGAATATACTGACTGTAAAAAAGGAGAAGGTTCGCTCTCTGTTGCTTGTTTGAACATTTCTGTTAAGACCTTTACTTGCAGCAATATGTAGGACTACCAAGTGGGTTGGAAAACTGGAACATCGGCCTTCAAACTGTTTCTATGGATGAAAACAATAAAAACTATAAAGGCAGCTTGAAGTCGAGTGCCTAGACCAGCGTCTGCCTTCCTTTGCCTGCTGCTTTACAGTGGGACTTGATTAGCTGTGCAGGCTTAATCACCCAGCAGATGGAACAGAGTGCAGGGCCACCAAGACAAAAACAAACCCACAGTTGGATTATGGCTCAGAGTGTGTGCGCATGTGTGTCTGTGTCCAGTCAGACTGAGTGACTCTGATCCCTAAACTGATTCCTGAGTGCTGTGCTGCCTGCTCAGCAGAGCACCTCCCTCCCTTCCACCCACATTCGCTTTCTCCCCCCGTCTTTCAACACTTGGTCCTTGTGACCCCTGTATCCAGCCTGTCCTCATAAGTCATTTAAACACACTTTTAATAGTGTTAACCTGGATCTGGGCAGCATGTGGTAGGCAGGCAACATGGCTGGCCCTGTACGGCAATGTGGATGGAAAGAAGGGGTGAAGAAAAAGGAAGGCAAACCAAACAGGAGAGAGGGAGACCTTATCCCCTGGAGGAAGATTAAGATATGTTAGGATTTATTTTTTATTATCCATAATTTTGTACTTGTACATGTATTTCCTGTTCGATTGAAAACAAACCAAAAATGGATTCTACAAATGTGTCGCTTTTCGCTTCATGTTTCCTTCTTTTCTGCTTTTATCTGTCAAGGTCACTGGTTTGGTGGTCATTGACCTGGGGAAAAAGAATGCAGGTATTGATTGGTTTCTAATAATGCAGCTATGTATTTTAAAACCTTGTCCTACTGAGGCAGCCTGTTGCTCCTGAGGACTCCTTTCTGGAATCTTTTTCACCTAGGCTCTGTCAACAAATGAAACTGGCCAGTTGAAAGAAAGGAAAAGGAGTAGTGGGGAAAAATGGTAGATGGGAGGGGGCTGTAGTTGTGAAACTGGCGTCAGACCCTCTTTTGAGTGGAATTCTTTGCAGGGGTCAGAGTTCAGGCGCTGCAGTGTGGCGCTGTGATTGGCTGAGGAAAGGTGAAATGAAAACCACAGTAAACTTTTGACCCCGGCGCAGGAGCTCTGCAGGAACGCCCAGCCCCAGCTCTGGCGTGGTGGAACAGAGCCCGCTCTCTTCCTGTGTTTACTCCACCAATCCAGCAGGGACGGAGGGGGAGGGGGC
>OMKZ01015513.1:0-16773 GCA_900302535.1 Neoniphon sammara | reverse complement strand
TAATGAGGCAAGTCCTGGAGGGGATGAGATGGAGGAGGGAGAGAAGAAGGAGAGGAGAAGCCGCGCGAGGGGTGATAAATAAATGAGGAGCAGCAGGGCCGGTGTCTGTGTGTGCGTCAAGGTCGGGGGCTACATTTACACCTGTCCCTCAAGGCTGCAGGGCTGAAAAGGCACAACTGGTGATCAGATCACTGGGAGCCGTGTCCTTGGCAGGCCAGAGCCAGGCTGCGGCTGCAGGCTGTGGGCACTGTGGGGTCGGTGTAGCAGCAGACAGCCTGCTGACCACCTCCGCCCGCAGACAGAAACACACCCTGCACACAACATGGCTAACACAGCGTATTGTTCCTCTGACAGCTTCCCCTCTTCATCTTCAACAGCGCTGCTAGAACATGATAGCAGACGTTCCTGCAAATGTCTGCAAATGAACAAGCACCAGCCTTGACCCAAGTTATTTAAAATGTAAAAAATGTTAAGGACAAATCTAAGGAAAATGAGGCTGATAGCCTTTTTCCTTTGCTTAGTTAGTTTAGTTTATTTATCAGAGATTATGTGCGACACAGCAGTTGTGCTGGAGCCAACTAAACAGTGAATTTACATCTGTGGTCCCTGAGCAGTTATTGAGTTCATTAAAGCTAAGCGCTTCAAATATCATATTTAAGCGTCTATTATTTCATATAATTAACTCTGTAATGCAAAACACTGTGTGATACCAAAAAATCCCCTCAACTGAATGACTAAATTGATCACTTTATTGTTTAATCAGGTTATTTAAAGCCTGTACTGGGCCACCACTGTGCTTCATTGACAAGAGATCGGTGGTAGGTCTGCTGCAGTGAAGTATGAGAAGAAAGTCTCCCATCAACATCCTTGTCCCCCGCTCTGATCATCTTTGCACGGCAGTTTAGCCTGGCGCCAGCAAGCATGCATAAATAAGGGGAACTCATAACTAGTCCACAAAAGGATGGCTGACTTAATTTGTTGTGATTCGCTGTGGTCCTGCCGTGGGCTCAGGCTTTATTCAAATGTGCCCATCATGTTCAATTACAAAACAAATACAACCATTCACTTCCATTTGATCGGAGCTGCTGGATTCAAAGCTTGTCTGTGCAACAATAGGCTACCAGGCATCAAAATTACCATGCAATATCAAAGTGAACAAAAAAAAAGACAACAATTCACCCAGAATCAGGACAAACCAACACACAAGGAGCTTTGTGTGCTTCTAAGATCTAGCGCTGAACAAATCTGTCATGTACATTCACATCCGTGAGTGGTCTTATCTTTAAAAAGCCGAGGATATACAAACACAGAGTATAATGTGTCATGTAGCATCAAGGCTGCAGCCGCAGCCCTCCGTCATTTTGACATGGTGATATCCAGGGCTCTCAATCCCTTCCTACCCGTTCCCTATGTGGTGTTTGATCAGGGAGAAGGGCTGCCATTTTCTGATTCCAACCCTTCAACAGCTGTGGTGAAATTCAAATCTAAATTCAAATGGAGGCCAACATTACCAGCCCTCAATCTTTTTCCTTTCCAGTCTTTCACGGTAAAGATTTATTCTGTGGGCGATAAACAGGATGCAGCTGCTCTTGAGCCTTGGAGGGGCTGGAAATGGACGAGTGTTTTTACTGATGTCTTATGAGCTCAGTCCAACAGCGCTGCTTTAACTCTCAACAGCTCCCTCTAAAGACGCAAGCTTTGCTCTCACAGTGGGAAGCCATAAAAAACATACCATGCAGTATCAAGAAACGCATGGAAGGAAACCAAACAGCACTGATGCAAAAAAAATAAATATCAAAATGCTAAAAATACTTAGTTGCCAACTTACATCCTTTATAAATTATGGAACTTTTTTTTTTTTTTTTTTAAATCACAGAGACTCTGTTCATGCATTTCTAAATTAAAGGAACAATTCTCTTACCACTTCATCCTCAGACCAACACTTCTCTATGAGTTTGGGTACAGGCTTCTTCACCAGGCGCTGGAGAGCCTTGCCTGCATCGTAGCTGCTCTCATGAAGCTGAGGAAAAACACAACAGTGCATCAGCACATCATTTGAAACACTTGACTGCATTACAAAAAACAAAACAAAACAAAACATTTTTTAAGGTGTTTGCTTTTTCTCAGAGAGGGACATTCTGAGCTATATATGTACACATTTTATTGAGCTGGCATGTAATACAAATAAATTTTCCATTCAGTTATGGAATTAAAAAATCCCGGGAGACTGAGCCATTGACGGGAAATCCCGACCTAAAGCGCATCGCCGGAGGAAATGCCACGCAAAGATCTGAGAAACAGCGCGGATATAAACAACACATGACAAAGGCAATTGGTGAGCAGCTTTAAGCCCTGTGTCACATTCAATTGGGTGAAACAGGCAGCGCAGAAGCTCCTCCACTGAGAATAAACAAGCATTGCTCATTGGAATTGCAAATAGAGAGGAAGGTCGAGAGACAATGACCTGCCAGCTATGTTAATTTTCCAGTTTATAGAGTCGGAATATAAATGCCCTGTTTATGATGATTCCAATCTCTTTCTTGTGTTTGATTCCTAAGCATTCATTTTCAATGCGAGGGACAAATCTCTCATTATGCCTAATGTGTTGTAAGCTTCACAGGCCAGGTTTGTTAGAGGGGGCTACTCCACTGGCTTAGGAGCTCTTATCATCGCCCATCGCTGTACAGCTGCATCATAGCTAAACTAACAGTGGAATCCTTAAATCTCTAACACAAAATCACACTGTCAAACTCAGATGGATTATTGTTTTTTTCTATATTGATCACTTGATTTATAGCGCTTGATTTGCTATGTGGCTACTTACAGTGTTAAGTGCGTTTAATGTAGTATCATCTCGAGAGGCTGCCAGACACCCATCTTCTGTTGAGCCTCCATCACACATGCCCGCAAAGGCAGCCATGCTCCTGTGGACACAACACAGAGGAACAGTTGACAGAGGAAACTTGTGTTCAACATTTGACAAGCCACTGACACTCAACTACAAGGTTCTCAAGATAATTTGGTTTTCCCCAGGGCACCTGCAGGTATCAGAGGGTTAACGTAACGGGTTAGCGTTTAACGCTTTTTAAGACCTCTGTAAGACAAATTCTAACAAAATTTAAGACAAAACATGTTTTTTTTTTTTATTCAAATGAGCACTGCAGGTAGGTATTAGGGTAAATACTACACTTTGGTCTAGTGCAGAGGTGAGTTTTAGTTTATAATCAGATATTAACTAGATGATTCCATGAACTGTTGTAACAGTTTCCTTTAGGTCATATAGGTGGTTCTGCAATATAAATGAGCACACAATTTTGGCCAGGTAAGAGCAATGATTTTTAGGGTTTCTCTCTACAGGTAAGTATGAAAGGTACATATAAAGTGACAATATGCATCTTCCCAGCAGGTAAGTTCAACAAGAAAGAATAATGACAAATATTAGGTTCAGCAGTCAGCTTTGAGTTTAATAACATCGTAAATGTTGACGTTGATGATTGCGTAATTTTTCTAAAAAGAAACGGACAGGTAAAAAAAAACAGATGAAATGTTTGTTGAAATAAAACCTCATGAATTCCAATTGAAGCCCATTTAATGAGATTTAAAGTCAAATATTTGTATAACTGAATATAGGTGATTTTAAGACCTGCAGACACCCTGTTACCCCACAATACCACTTGAACTTGAACGTGAATACCATATCTAACCAAGTGTAACATCACCAGGCAGCATTACAATACCACTCCAAACACTACAAGAAACTACATCACTTTGGTTAGATCAGTCCTGGTATCCTAGGGATAAGGATAATAGTGTACACTGGCAGGCTAAAAAGCTCTTTACTAGTGTATCTTGGATTCTGTCTTTATTATTTGGACATATGGTGCTTTTTTCATGCATTAATGTGACAAACACAAGCAGCTGTGCTGTATAAACCATAAATCCTAAACCATAAATGTGGATAATACGATGCTTAGTAGCATAAGTATCGGAAAGATCTTCTGTCTTGATACTTTGAAGCCATGCAGCCCCACTCAACTACTAATCCAGTGAGAGGGGGAGCCTATCATGTCTTCAGATTATTTTGGGTCACATACTTATAGAGTTTTATTTATCTAGCACCTCATCAGTCATAACTTTCTGTTTAACCAACAACTTTGCCCTTGCAGGTGCACCCAGCCCTGCCAGGCCTGGCCACCTGTGTTTCTCCCAGCTCACCTTGCGGCTCTGAGGTACATAAGAAGGTCACAGTCATTGACCCCTGGCATCCAGACCAGCTCCTCATTCTCGGTTACGGCCTGGCCACCAGGAGAGGGGAAAGGCTGCAGCTCTGGGAGCTTGGCCTAATTAGGTCCAGGGAGAAGGAGAGGGACAGATGGTGTCACACTACAAATAGCACACAAGCTTGAAGAAAATATCAGCTTTCAACCCCCTGTCATCTACTTTTCACTGTGCGGCTGAGTGGTGGCAGAGGGGAACAGGGACAAGTTACAATCACAATGATTCAATAAACTGACAGACTCAACATGGAGCTACACTACCCAGGTGACTTTGGGCCCTTGCCCCAGGGCACACAAACAAGATTTGTCTCGTAACTTTTCAGTGTTTGATTTTTAAACATCTAAAACACACAACATGTAGAGCTTCCCTCATTTAGCAGACAAAATAAATGACTTTCAAAGCTATATAAACAAGAGCAAGCTTGTACAAGAAAATCTTGCTGTTGCACTATTTCAAATGAGAGCACAGGACAGCAGATGCAAAGACTACCGAAAACATGCAAAAGGCATGCAAAGTTCTACACAAATACGACCGTATGCACACTCTAAGTCAAATGCTGTGGAAATGTGTGTATTCGACAATGACTTACTTGGTGACTGGGGCCCACTCGGATTTCCCCTTGTGTGCTGTTTAGTCGCCTGAAAAGAGAGAAAGATAACAGATTGAAATAAAAAATGATTTGGCAGCATTTCAAAACTAGCTCAAAGGAATCTGTTGGGATGTGCCTGTTGAACCGGCTGAGCCTCGGTACAAAGTAAAATCTCACAACTGGGAATCATAACTAACTAAATCTTCAAAGTGGAGAAGAAAGAAGCTGTCAGACACTAAGAATCCACAACGAGGTCAAAAGCAAATCAAGACCAAAGGGAAGGGAGCTACACTTTGTATTGTGAAAATCTTTAACGGTAGGAAATTCACATTTTTGACAAGAACATGTTTTATCCTGAAAAGCAAAACAGATTTTTCAGGAGAATACTCCTTGTAGAATACTCATACAGACCGAGCTGAGCAGAGCACATTTGCAGGCCTGATATTGTAGATGCAGCAATAAAACACAATCCTCTAAAAAAAGGGGGGGGAAGCTGGCTTTGGCTATGCAGGGAGTAGGGAGAGAGCCTCCGAAACGGCTGCTGGTACAAATGTTGGTAGCCATAGCAACTGCAATTTAATAATAGTGTTCCGAATCTCCAGCTGCAGTGGATTAAAGAAAATGACAAGATGTTCCTTTTGAAAAGCCTTTCCCTCTGTTGCCTAGGTAACAGCGCCGATTTTCATACAGCCGAGCACGGGGCGGCCCAGAAACTGTCAGCATGATTTGCACCCGGAGAAGCTCTCACTCCATCATGGAGACGGGCTGAGGAGACCTGGCTGAAACCTGAGAGGCTGGGTCCCTGTGGTCGCTTTGCAGTCCTGCAACCACAAAGTCCTGTGACGGGTTCATATTTGACCCGAATCCCCCCTACCCTCCTTTAACAAACCTCCTTCCCCTCCACTCTGACAGGCAGGAGAGTCTTGTCAGAAGAGCCATCCATACATGTTAGAAAATACGACTCCAAGATGCATGTCACAGACAATAGCAGCACATGCCAACATATCAGCACACGTCAACCATAGTAGGCGACCCCCGGCCTTCCATTACAGTCTGTTCATGTTGATTTTCTAGCCCTGTGTCAAAATAACTGATTAAATTTCATATAAAGGATCTCACTAGGTAACAGAGGAACTAAACCTTAAAGCAATTAGAACTTGGCAAACTACAAAAACATGAGATGATTAATGGTGCGCTAATAAAATTAAGATTTCTTATGTCATAAGTGAAACATGTGTCGCAGGGTTCATGACTATTCCATTAATATTAAATCCATCCATGAACATTTCTTGTAGCATTTCACGTTAAACTTTTTAAAATAGTTATTAGAGGTGAATACTATGGGAGTAGTAGAGAGGGGATTATGAACCGAGCCTCATTCCTCTGCATTTATGACAGATGAATAAACCTTGAAACACAACAACAAAAAAATATCATTATAATGTTTTTTTAAAACATGTCAGTCAAACAGATGACGAACCCACAGAAATTCTGTTAGGATATACTGACACAAAACACTATACTGTGCATCTCTATGAGCCCAATTTGGAAAAAAAAAAAAAGAAAAAAAAAGAAAAAGAAAAACAACATTAATATTAAAACACGTAGTAAAAGGGCTAGTCTTGAAGGGGGACAGTAGTAAAAATTTGATCATATCTCTGCATCTCTGCAGGTAGTCATCATAAATAGAAATGTGAAATATACTGAGTGGGTGAACATCTAGCCTGTGTTCCTGTGGGAGAAAGTTCTACAAACGCGTTGCCGAAAATGTGCAGTCGGCCAGGTCCACAGTGCGTTTGGCAGCAGGCTGTGAGGATGACAAATGAGGACGTGTGCAGCAGAATAAGAACACTGTCTGAAGACAGCCATGTTTTACTCAAGCAAATCCTGAGAGCAGACAGTCGACATTCAGATGGAATGCTGCAATGGTCCTGAGAGAGGAGGCAGAATACAGATGTATCGCAGCAGAAAGCTCTCAGGAGTTTTCACAGAGACTAAAGGTATACCTGAACGGAAAAAGCCTAATAAAAAGTCAAAGCACATGAATGTATGTGATAAAGTTAGGGCTATATTCAAAATACTGCAAACATCCTGCAAAAGTAACCCTGCTCATCTAAATTTCTTACTAGTATTCATTGTATACACTTCATGAAGAATAAATAACCTAAAATTTAACAGGCACAATCAAAGATAAGTTGACATTTTATTTTCTGATTTATTTCATTTACTTTTCATAATGCTAAAAATATTCACCGAGGTTACATGAGTCAGTAATTTCCATCAAGTATTAGCAGATCTTGTTTGGCTGAACTATTATATATTATATATATCAGCAACACAAAGCCTTTTACCTAGTATAATAAACTATCTGAAACATACCAAGTAGTTATACATCAGTTAATATTTAACTCAGCATTAACCTACAGTCTTGCAAAGTAATTACAGTCTTGTTTATTAAACCCAAACAACAAGGTGACTGTCTGGTCAACTTTTTGTATGCAATCAAGACTAACTCCGCCCCTTCCATCAATTTCAGCCAATCACTGCCCTAGCCTGTGGCACACTGACATAATTGCAGCACACAAAAACAAGACTCAACTTCAGCATTTAAATACCACGACGAGCAGCTTCGACATAACGCATGTTATAAAAAGAAGTGACACAACCAGATCAGCTTGTGTAGAGGCTGCACAAAGCATCCCATTGCTCCATACGCCATGTCATCTCGATTGTAAACATGAGCGCACGGAGGCTACTGCAAAATGGAGCCAGGGTAGTCTCTCTATGGCTCATAGTCGTCATACAACAATACAGAAAATACATTTATCATACCGATGCGCGCGGGTGCATCGGAAAACACGCGGAAAACACAACAAGGCTATCCCATGCCTTTCGGGTTACCTTTACAGTAGCGTTAACGGCGTAACGGTATGTGATACAGAATGACAGGCTGTGCGTTCAACTGCATTCAATTCCCGTGTAGTAACAAAACATGCGGACTCGCTTTCGCCCGCAGCGTCAAAAGACAGCCGGTAAAGATAATGACAGTGATGCAGACAGCTCGAAAACACGTTACAGTTTGTCAGACAGATGGAATGCGAGTCACAAATGAGACGAGTGAACCCTCGCGCAGCAACTAATATCGCTAAGCACGACAAGAGGATCGCAAACCTACCTCCGTGGACTGAACAAATCGTCCATTTCTGACATCAAGCTCTAAGGTTGGGTGGTGACACTTTGTGTATAATGCTCGTTGGAATTAACTCCCCTCTCCCACCTATTTCTAGGTGCTCAAAATGGAGAACCACGCATTCGCTCCGGAGAGGTATTCACTGAGCTTGTGCTGTGACCTCAGCCAGCACGTACAGCGTAGCCCTGCTCTCTCTTCTATAGACACTACTGAGCATGTGCTGCGACCTTACACACACACACACACGCATACGCACACACAGGCACCCAGACACACATGCACGATACGGAATTCATCTCTCCTCGGATGTCTGCGCCATAATAAACAAGACTGAAATTGCAAGGCTGCAGACACACCGCTCAGCATACCAAACAAGCGGAGCAGGGGAGGGAGGGGTGCGGAAGACTGAGATTGAACGGGGCCCTGAAGTGGGGGGTTCCCAACCAGCAACCCTGAGTACGAATGACAAGGACCGCTGTGACTCCGACACGTGAAACACCGTAACACCGGGGTGTAATAACAACTGCATACAACACAGTAACAACTAATTGTTAATTTTGCTTGAGTACATTAAATCAACAACTCTTATGCAATAATCCTGCACCATTATTTAAATTTAAATGACATTAATGATTCTTATGGGGAATCTGGGCAAAACGGTACAGGTAGGAATAGAACAACTACAGGGCACTGCAGGTAATACAGAAAAAGTGCAAATTAACAGCTGAGCAACTCCAATTTAGAAGATAGAAATATTAAAATAAAGTTAAAACTAAAGAATGATACAATTTTTCCCCCTTTTTTCAGCGGTATAACTGCATGATAGTAAACCAAACTTAATTGCTGGCTTCTTTGTTTTGGTATGAAATGAGAGCTAAATATCTGATGACATGCAATCTCTGTCTTTCAGCAATTTCAAAAGGAATAAGGTGACAGAAGTAGCCAAACTTGTATGCATGATGGTTGTTCAGCTTTCCATCGAGTTCATGCCACTTCACTTAATTATTCAAGCTATTTAATCATTCCACAATAATGCCAGTAATAGTCATATTAAATAGGAATACCAAAGAAAACCCATGTTTAGCCCTTTTAATTCAAATGCACTTTGGTGAAGCATATCACCACCAGCATCACAATTTAACTGCAGGTCAAGTTGTGTAACAACAATATAATTACTATTATACTGAGTGTAAATCTGATAAAAAAAAAAAAACAAAAAAAAACACCAGAGCATATAAAAGGAACAAAAATCCATCTATTGCTGGTACTTATCACAGCAAACTGCACTGACAATTCAAACACATGATCTCTGTAAGTTATGGAATCTTACCAATAAATAATAAATAAATAAATAAATTGCTTTGTTACAAGCAAATATGTGGCACTTCTCTGGAGGTACTACACAGGTTTATCCCAATCATACAAGTGATTCAAAGTACAAATGTAAACGCTCCTTGTGGATTTTACACTCTAATCTTGAATTACACTGATACAGAAGGCCCTTAATTAAAGCCTGACATGTAATATGACACATAACAACAATAGTCCTTACAATGATAAAGTCATGGGGCTTTCCTGGCTCATTCCCCATAATTATGGCACATTAGGACCATGCCTTGTGTCCTCTTGTACTGATAACATTGTCTGCAATAATGACTAGACAGCATCATTAGGCACAGCACTGTGCCACCAATTTTGTCTTACAAAGCCATAGAGCAGAAAGCACAGAAGTGGTAAAAGTACAAAAAAAAAAGACCTTTAAGTTTATCTGGTGTCCTGTCAGAAGTACTGTTGGGACAAGAAGTGGACTGTATATCATTTTATAGCTTTTAGGAGTATAATTTTTTGCTTTTGTCTTTTTTTATGCAGACTTGACCCAGCATTTGTTGTAGAGTTAAGTTGTGTTGTAGCAGTAGAAGTGATTGGATAGAGGGTTTCTCACCTGGTCTCTGGGTTATATCCGAGGATATAGAAAAAGGAGTCAATACGGGCTTTGAACTCCCTGGCAGCAAAAATGTCAGAGAAATGGGCAATGTTGCATTTCCCCCTGCAAGAGAGAAATCGGCTTTATTAGACTAGGAACAAGCATGCGACAAAGTGATATCCTGGCAGGAGGAGTAGCCCGTCTAATTAGAGGCTTTTGGGGTGTTCATCTATTGGAGGTGACAAATACAGCAGCAGGTATCCCGTGCCTGTCAGTGCCTGTTGACTTTGCTGTGAGGCATCAAGCTCTGGCTACTGAACCTGTAAACACCAGCTGAACCTGTCAGCCCTGCCTCGTCTGCTGCATTTGAGGTGTGGCTGACAGACGCTGCACAGATTTGGACAGGAATTCAACCTGTGTGTGTGCGTCTCTCTCTCTCTCTCTCTCTCTCTAGACATGATTACCTCCCCAAGAGCAGAAGGGGCTGAGATTCCAAACACATCTTGATACCATTCCTGTTTCCAGCACCCCGGTGTCTGGGTCTATCAAAATAATAGACATCAGAGCAGTATGGAGCAAGGCCGCCTCACTGAGAAACCGTACCTTCTTCTCCCTTAAAAGATTAAAGGGAGCTGGGGAAGGCGGCCCTTGGAGAGCTGCGGCATTACAGCATCCCGCTGGAATTCCTTCCCGTTTATCTAAAGCCTCGAGAATAAGTCAAATCAAAGGGCACTCTGTGCAGGAGAAGTTGCAGCTAATTTGCCCTGAAATCAGTGGTTTCTGGGAGGCACGGCTTTGACTATCCGCCGCTGTGCTGCTCACAGATGGTTTTGGTTAAAGAAAAGGGGAAGTGGGAAAAGGTGGGAAGGGTGGTCAGCCAGGAATGGATGAAGGGAAGGAAAGGAGAATCCTACGTGCACGGAGGAGAATATCTGATTTCAGACTGAGACAATAATCATGCCTGTGTGCCTTTTTCCTGGCATAAAGACTCAGAGAGTGATTGCTATCAGTTTTGGTTTAGAAGGAGCTTATAGGAAAGTAAAATGCAGGCTCTGAAATATCCCACCCCACACAAATGAGTGGAAAATAGGGTTCCCTAAAAGTCAAAATATCCAAAATATGAAAATATTTGAGAGGAAAGCCACTGTATAATGCAATAAAGACAAGTATTTATTACAGCCTTCAAATGTGCAGCTTTTGCAGTGTTTACAGGCTTTTCAGACACAAATATCAAATATCATGGCTGTCTGAGGAGGAGTGTACACTCAAAATGCATTGCAAGTGGTCTGCATGCATGCATGTGTCTGGAAAGCCTATAAATGCTGTAAAAGGTGCATATGTGAAGATTGTAATTAATACTTTTGCATTTTACAGTGACTTGCCTCTCAAATATTTTCATACTGTGAACTATCTTGGCCAGGGTTGAGCACATAAAGCTGCTGGTGTGTGTATGTGTGTGTCTTTGTGTATATTTACTGTATGTGTGTTTACCTGAGAGCAGCAGCATGGTAAGTGTCCACATAGTCGGAGATGAAGAGCTCTCGACTCTTCACCACAGGGTCTGTGATGACCAGCTCCCGGCCAGAATCTGGAGAAAGAAAAACACAGAGTATGTGCACATTTTTATCAGCTGCTAAACATTACCAAACACATTCACATAGGACAGAGAAAAAAAGCTAAGATAAAGTACCTCGGGTATTCAAAGTCACTCTAATAAAATCATGTGTACGGCTCTCCGTGCACCCAAAGTAACAAGTACCTTCACAGAGGTCAATATTATGCCACATAATTCAATAAAGCCAATAAAGTGCAGTCCCCTGAAGAGAGGACATAATGTTCAGTTCTCCAGTGAAATGACCCTTGTGGGGGCTAAGGTGCATCAGTGGCACCAAGTATGAGCTGGTACTCACAGTTGACAAATGACCTGAGTTGTGGTGTGCTGTAGCCACCGTGCTCCGGCCTTGTGACATCAATTCTAATAATCCCGAGTCCCTGCTGCAAGGACAGACTGCAGATACTGGCACGCCGCACTGAACTGAAACTGCTTGGCTTTCACAAGGAAATGGCATCTGTGGTATTTACCTGATAACCTCAATGACATATCTGCGTTTAACTCTTTCCTTGAGGTTTCCATGCGAGGGCTTCTTTAAAGGGAAAGCAGCATCACAAACCGATTTATCTATAACTGTGCAGGCGTACATTTTTATGATCTGGTTACAAGACTTTTAGTGGTGACAGTATGCATTTAGCAGGTGCGGCACAACATGAGGACATGGTGATCTAACTATAGCTCACCCATTACAGGCATGTTAGCTGATGAGAACTACCAACTGCTAACAGAACATGTCAACAGGTGAGAGCATGTGTATTTGCGATAGAGTGACACTTTCTCTTAAAATTAAATTTGGATAAAATCATTATCAGAAGCAATACTACCAAAAACCTGCACTGCTCAATAATAAAATGTTAAACTGTGAGGACCCTTATAGTCACAAACGTTTTACTGATAGGATGAACACTAAATGGTGCTTGCTGTCTTGTCAGGCAAGTCCTACACCAGGGAGTAATATAATTTACAAGGTGAAGCAAAAATATTAAATTATTAAATATTATGTTTACCACCAAGTCTCAGATTTGAAAGTAAACAAAGCCCTCAATCACAACAGCACTCACCACCAGTGAAAATACTGCTATATGCAATATGGAGAAAACAAAAATGAAAATCTGATTGCAAAAGTGAGTTTGAGGCTCTGAATGAAGCTGACAAAGGAATTCCAACATCAAACATGACTTTCCTCCATACAGATACTTTTTTGTCAGGAGATTTGAAATTCAATTACTTTAAAAAAGTGACAGTCCTTGTGTGTTGAGCTTGTGAGAGAGACAGAGTGATGACTCCACTGCTACTGATGGCGTCGAGAGTGTGTGCTCAAGGGCCACATGACACTGCGGGTTATTAGCACTTGACAGTGCCGCTGTCTGGCCTGAAGGAGTGTTACCCGGGGAACAGCACAGAGCCGTGGGATTGGTTCGGCTGCCCGGGACAGTGTGTGTTCTGGTTTCCGTTTGAAATGCAATTCACGGCTACGCTCTTACATCTCCTCCAGTCTGGCGAGCAGAGGCAGGTGTGTATGTGTGTGTGTGAGGGAGAAAGAAAGTGAGCTTTGAGTCACAGAGCAAGTACGTGTGGAAGTGTATTTACTTTGTGTGTGTGTATGTGTGTGTGAGATGTTCCAATGCACACAGCACGGCCTCACCGTTCTCGTTGTTGCGATCCTGCACCAGGTGCTGGTAGACAGAGTCGGGAACCTCTGATTGGCGATAGTACCATTTCACACTCATCAGCAGATGGTCCCGTTTACTCTGCAACACACACACAGAGAGAGAGAGATAGAGTGAGCGAGGAAAAGAAGGGAAGGCTAAAAAAATCCCACAGTAAAATAAACAGACATTATTTTGTTTGTTAACGACGTCACAAATTGGCCTCTTGGCAAACACAGCTTTGTGCAGACGTGTTGTTTATGATTCACACCGGCTGATGCCAAAAAGCCTGCAGTGAAACCAAGTCAATTAAAAAGGGATTGCAGAGCATTTAGAGCCTTAATAAAGTAAACAGTGGGATGGCCAGTGCAGGAGGAAGTCTGGAGAGAGGGGAGAAAGAGTGTGTGTGGGGAGGGGGGGGTTCGCTCTTTACCCTCTACAAAGCAGACCTCTGCCATGATATCCCTGCACTTAATGGCAATGCTCGTGTGACCTATTAAGTGATTTAAACATGCTATCAGCCTCTTAATGCTTGCAGACTAGGTTACAGTATCCCCTGCACCACAGCTTGGTCACAGCACTCTTACAGTGCTGCCATCCACTGGTCTTTTGATGTACTGCAAGTAAGCAAAAGCCTGTAATTCTTATAAGTGACCAGCAAGCGGCAGCACTGAGGCCAGAAGGCAGCTTCAGGGGCCAGTCAATGAAAAAAGACAGAGGGAGGAAAGGGGGGGGGCATGGCAGAAACTGAGGCCAGGACCGGGGTGAGGGATGAAAAGGGCAAAATACTGTTTTCATTCCATGTTATAAAATATTTATTGTGCCTTCACACCGGCTCAACTGACCGTCACCGTGGTTTAAGAGAGCATTAGAGAGACTGAGCGGCTGGGTGCTGGACTGCAACGTGGTCCCGTCCGCCACAACCGTCTTTATTAGAGGCTCCACTGCGCCGCACAGCACTAAGCCACTGAGACACTTGCACCCGCAGCACTAACACCACCCAAGGTCCAAAGCAGGAAGGAGCAGAGGGAGGGAGTGCAGGGCTATGCTAATCTAAGACAGCTCAACGTCAGCCCTTTGCAGGATTCGCTGGAAACCTCTGTGTGTGTGTGTGTGTGTTACTGTGTAATGGGACATGAAGTCAGTGTAAAGATATTTAAAGCCTTTAGAGAACATTGTTCTGTTAGGTCACTTGGGAGGAGGCTGTGCACATGCAGCCGAGCAAATCATCACCTCCCTAAACCTCAAGCCCACCTCTGCTTTTCCCATCCCCCCCCCTCACTTTCTCCTCTTCCTCCCTCTGCACCGTTCCTCCCCATCTTTCTCACTCCAACATCCATTCTCCCCACCTCCATTTTCTTGCTCCACTCCTCTCCTGCTCCCATCATTTCTCCAACCTTCGGGAGGGTGGGGGGAGTGAATGAGTGAGTGAGCCTGGACGTGTTAAACAGCAGCTGGCACAGTCAGTAAAGCTGCATTTCTGCTCTGCCTTATTGTGTGCATATGCATGGATACAACACACACACACACACACACTCACATAAACACACATTCAACTGGAGGGCTGAGACTCCAAGCACATACAGCACGAAGATGTGTGCGATGACGTCATGTTCCACCCCCTGCCTCCCAGCCTTTAGCCCACCCATCCCAACCTCTCATCTATCCAGTGTACAGAGACTGTTGCCTTCTAGATAGACAGGCTGCCTGCCGCGGCAGAACAAGTAGTCATCCAGCGCTTATACATAATTAATGCTTTTAGGAGATTGTAAACGCTGCCAGTGTGCTACCTGAACATCTCATTTTCTGCCTGTAAAACCACAAAATCAAAGGGATTTCAGAGACCTGGAACACAGAGGCTATGTGGCTGATGCAAACAGAGAAGCACTAGCAGCCGTGCACACACACACACACATACACACACACACACAGGTTTGACATCTCATCCATAGTCCTACATAATTTTGCACAAAACCTGGGGCAGACTGAAAAAGACTGAATGTTAAATCCACTATCATCAGTATCCTTGTCATTACAGAGTAGTTTCTGCTCTCTAGAGCAGATTGCTGTTTAGATGCCCACAGTAGTGTTAAGCCCTCTCAGGCAAAAGAGAGGGGGAGAGAGAGACACACACACACACACACGCACACACACACAGAGGGAGAGGATACAGAGAGAAAGATGGTTGGAGAGGAGTACAAAATGTGGAGCTAGTAGAGGGAGTTAAACATAGCTTCAATTATCACAATTTCACAAACATGTGGGGTAGAAAAAAAAACAAGAAGATAATGCCAAGAGAAAATAGAGGGAATGATGGACAGTTCGGCTTTTCCACGCTAACTCACTTACAGCTGGCATTATGTGGGTTTAGCTAAGCCAGTCATAGAAAATAATTGAGAGAGAGAACATGTAAGAGACAGCCACAACACTGAACTGATTAGGGATGTTCCACGCTGCCTGTGGAGAGCTGAGCCCAGCACAATGTCAGCCATCTTTGTCTGTCCTGCCAGAGGCTAAACATGGCCCTGCCCTCCCTCCTCCTGGGCCCTAAACCCTGGGAATGCTGCTCTCTGTGGAGAGGCCAAAAGACTTACTAACCCACTACCGAGAGAGAGAAATGAAACAGGAGAGAGGGGGGGAGCATGAGGGAGAAGAGCAAAGGAGACAGAAGAAGAAAAAAAGGAGGAGAGAGAAAGGGGTGAATTAAGAGGGGGAGGGGCCAGACCTTCTCATTTCCTCAGACTTAAAATTACAACTATCCTCCTGCTTCCCTGAAGCCCCCGGGGTATGAGGCTAGCCCTCTATTCATTGAGCAGATATAAATCTGAGAGTCATGCTTTGGGGCTGCACACAATGGTACCCCGCCTCCCTCCACTGGCTCAGCCTGGCCTTTGGCATTCTTGGGCACACTCAGCAGACAGGGGGTGGATGGTAGAGCTGCTGTTCAACAGGCTAACTGTGAGGAAAGATGTAGGCCATTAAGAAATACAAATATGCTTCTTGTAAAATTAAAAAAAAAATTCTAAACATATAAAAAAAAACACAATCTCTGCATTCATCACTGTGGCCAAGACAGAGTCGGCATTGTGTCAGTCGGTTAATTCACCCTCTGACTAGCTAAAGGTGGCTGGCCCCTTGGATCCATAATGGCTGTGCAGTTTTCTTTGTGTGGCTGCGTGTGTGTGCAGTCAACTCCGGAGCTGGGCCCCCTTGCGCGACCACATCACTACAAAGCCTGGGGAGAGAGGGAGACACAGAGGGCAGGCTTTCCCTTCACAAGGAAAAGGCTTTACGTGTGAAAAGAAAGCACGTCCATGTTATGTAAGGGAGGAAATCTGTAGGGGTATACGTTTAAAAATGGACTGAGTGCGTGGGCTTAATTCCATGTTTTTAACCAAGAGGGTGTGAAATCAATACAGTGCTTTTCAATGCAAAAGCAATTACAAAGTGGGCTGACCACTCTTTTGGAGCTCCCTCACTGGTGGAGAGAGCATACTGACAGCAGTGATGACTAACCCCAACTTTTCCCCC
>OMKZ01015512.1:0-11447 GCA_900302535.1 Neoniphon sammara | reverse complement strand
ATCACCGCCAACACCATAAGGAGCTAAATTAGTTACTTCAAGCATCTAGGCTGCAGCAGAAGAGGTTAAAACAATATGGCAACGCGAGACACAACAGGTATGTGTTTGCATTCAAACCGTCTTGAGGACAGCGCAGCAGTATCATGACCTTGGGGTCAAAACTCATTCATCTGAATAGATAAATACCCCTGCAATTACAGCTCATCTAATACACCTAATGGCTGGTTAATTCAATCAGATTGCCCTTGAAGTGTGTTTGAGGGTTCTCCCCTGTTCAAGCACAGCAGGCGGTGATAGATAGGCTAGGAGGCAACAGTAAGCTGGAATGACATTGGTATGGGGTATAGTGCTATTGTGTAGCATGAGCAGCGTGTCACTCTATATTATATCATAAATCAAAGCAGTACAGCAGGGTCTGTGTAGTGAAATCCATCACTGAGGGGTTTGTAGTGTGTTGTACTCCCCCCCACCAAAGGCACGTTATGCTTCCCGAGCCCTTGATAACAGAGATGAAATAAATAAATAACAACCTCAAACCAGGTTCAGCAAGCCCCATGCAAATCCCCTGGCCTGTAAGGAGAGAATGACAGCGAATGATAAGTCTTTATTCTGCACGCCGGGGTCTGTCACGCTGCTTCTTGCCTCACAGAGGAGAGAACGCCTTGAAATTTCCGCCTGTGTGTGTGTGTGTGTGTGTGTGTGTGTGTATCTGTATGAGCATGAATGTACAAACGCAGTATATATAGAGCAGGCAAATCACTGTGTGCGCACATACGTCTTGGTGGAGTGTAATGAGGAGACGCATGTTCAAAACTCTGGCGTAGTATGCGAGTGTCTTTGAGCAGCTTGTTGGTATGAGAGGTTTTCTACAGAGATTTGATTCAAGCTATACACCATGCAGCCTGTGGTGGGTGCACTGGCCCTACTATATCTCTCTCTGCTGCTGCCATCCATTCATCCATCCTCTTCACTCCCTCCCAACCTCCGCCCGCTCTCCATCTCTGTCTTTCTCCATCTCCAACCTTCTCTCTCTACGTCTTTGTCCTCGCTTTCACTCTTTTTTCTCTTTCCTCATGCATCTCGCTCCCTCACTCTCTCTCAATCTCCCATTCTCTCTCATTTCTCTCTCAGAAGGCCCACTCTGTCTAAACACAGCTAGCCAATACCAGACAATACAACCAGACTGAACAACCAAAAGCTGTGGGACGGCACTTAGACAAAAGGGCAGGCTCTCCTTCTCCGTCTCTTCCCCTGCAATAACCTCTCTCTTTCTGACACGCTCTCTCTGCAGCAACCCCCCTTTCAACAACCTCAAAATTTCCAGCAAAATAAGCTTGTATTATCTTTAAACATATATATATGTGATACAGAGAGAGTAACAAGGTGCTAGTCCAGTATAACAATGGCACAGTTAGAGCCAGGTAATATTTTCTTATCTCTCAGGCTCCACACCTCAGGTGAGAAATAAGAGGGCAGCGGGAGAATTTCTCCACAGAAAAACAAAGAGGAAAAAAAAAACTGGACAGTATCTCCACAAGAGCTGGAATTGGGGGCACAATGCATTTTCATTTAAAATTCGGAACAATTTTCATCAGTCTTTTTCATTTTGAATTCGGTAAAACATACAACTGTGAATGCACTACACTCTCCATCCAAGGCTGTTTTGTGATGTACAGTTAATACCAAGTCCAGTTTTTTTTTTTCTTTTTGTGTGTGTGTGTGTGTGTGTGTGTGTGTGTGTGTGTGTATTCTGGTACACAGGATCAAGGACACACTTAAACAAGTTATACAACTTGAAATACTGGCACACGGTTGTATGCCTCCATGTTTCCTCAGCCACAGTGGCAAGCAAACCTCCATGGTAAAATGTTCTTTGCAAAACTATTCCTTTTGATGTTGTCTAGCTCTATATTCATTGTCAGGAATCACAAAAGGCAAAAGGAACATAAGTCAGGAAGTACAGATTAAATTATATAAAAAACTATATGTCATAAGGCTGAACAGGCTGAATAAGGCTGGCAGTCTCTGCCACCCAGTACCAGGTACAGCCACAAAGAAAATTATATTATAAAATGGTATATTTACTACAGTTTTTACAGTATGCTTTTATCTTATATTCTTTGTACAGAGCTGGTGTATTTTATTTTGTTATTTGCTGTTTTCATTTTTATTTAGATATATAATTCTCTCTTCTAATGTATATTTATTGTGTATTACTGTTCCCATGCAATGCCTGGATAACCTGCTGCTGTAAGACAAGAATTTCCCAATTTTGGATCAGTAAGTACATCTGTCTATCTATATCTGTTTATCTGGATTGTGTTTTTATATTTAAAAAAAATAAAAAATAAAAACACGCAAAAATATCTGCTGTGTTTATACTAACTGAATATATTCATATGTAAGAAATGGCTACATTTGTGTGCTAACAATGCCATGTCTCATACTAACATCCCGCTCCAAGCTGCCTGGACCTTGGCGCTGTGGGCAAGCTTTCTACCAGCGCATCTATGTTTTCAAACAATTTGGGAATGCACAGCTAAAATAATGTTGTTCTTTGTTCTTTTACAGCACTCTGCAATACAGAAACATTGTCAATTTAGCAGAAGCACAGCAGTGGAAGAAACAAGATTAGGTCAAAACTTAGTATATGGCTGGACCGTGTATGTATATTCCATTCTTAGCATGTGATAAATATGGAATGAGCCACAGTCAATGGCCCAGGCCCAACTTACCCCCTTGGCCCTACCACTTGGGTGTCCCGTTTCTTGTTGGGATCAAGGGGTAGTGGTCAACTAGCCATACAGATCCCCCAATAAGGTCCGACTGTGGCCTGTAGCACCTCACGCCTCACCCCCCGGTCTACAGGTCACAGCCGGACTCTTCTTGTACAGATGGCCCTCCAAATGGAGCATTTTCAGATGCAGACTACAAACAGAGGGGTAGAGGAAATATTCCAGAATGGCTTGCAAACTCAGAGAATACCATTTGTTCTCAAATACAAGCTGGTACTCAGTTAAAAGCCGGGTGTCTAATAATGACCGGAGGCGTGGTCGACACAAACAAATAAAGGCCTGGTAACCTCTGCAGTTGGAAATAAAGGCCCGGCCACTATTTGAGGAAATACGGTATGGCTGATGGTGTGGGAAAGAAACCCATGTCTTCGCAAATAACCATGCAAAAACTATAAAATCTGCTGGAATATCTTAGTTTAATGCAGATGCAACAAAATATTTAATTGGTTATTTATGACAAGCATTTCACAAAAATCGCTATTCACATTGTCAACTGAACTTTGTTTAAATGGTGAATGCCCCCTGAGGATGTAACAAGAAACTGTTCATGGCCATTCATTTTCAAAGAGCAATGGCCAATGACCAATGAAACTCCAAGACACGGCCGACCGACCGACGGTAACTTCATCACTCCATAAGTCAGTCAGTCATGGACAGTCGCGTTTGTAGGGGTGGTCCCGCAGTTCAGTCCAGCCAGAAACAAAGTGAGTGTGCATGCAACATCATTCTCTCCACACCACCTACACCTAAATGCATGCTTTGGTAACAAACAGACACACCTGGCAAATATCTGCACTCTGCTCAGTGCACTTCTGTAGTTAGCATATGAATTCTTGAGTTAATGTGTTTCTTAAAAACGTGTTTTGTGTGGTCACAGTGACCTTAACCTTTGACTAACAAATTCTAATCAGTTCATCCTCAAATCCAAGGGCAAGTTTGTGCCAAATTAGAAGCAATTTCCTCCAGACAATCCTGTAATATGGTGTTATATCCTCTCACAAGAATGGGACAAAATTCAGGTCAAAACGACCTTGACCTTTCACCACTAAAATCTAATCAGTTCATCCTTGAGTCCAAGTGGACATTTGTGTTAAATTTTAGGAAATTCCCTCCAGGCATTCCAGAGATATTGCGTTCACAATATTGGGACGGATGGACAACCCAAAAACATAATGCCCCCAGCCATGGTTATCGCCGTTGTGGAGGAATAAAATAAAAAAAGGCATTAGATTACTAGCACCAAATCAAGAGAGGACCTTTGCTTTATAACCTTCAATAAAACAGTAAAATATAGATTAGGAATTAAAAAATACTAGCATTCTAGTGCTTTGTAACTGTTTGAAATGAGAAAAGGTCATGGTATTTCTATTATAAAGGGATTAAATGAGTACATGTAGTGAAAAAGTTTCATTGTGTGCTTCAAATGTTGTTTCAAGAAACCCAGCTTTCTTATTTGGCAGCAGTATTCAGTTAACACTATAGATATACAATGGAAATTGCATTACCATGGTTCAAATTCTCTCACTCACTCACCCAAAAGGCATTTTCAGAATCTTGGCACTGCTTCACAACGTCTATGCAATCGTGTATGTTAATTCCTCTCGTCCTTGCACTATGCATGCCAGCATGTACTGTGAAGCTGTAAGCTGACAATTGATCTCTGCAGAACCAGTGTCACAAAATAAGACAAATGCCAGTGTGTTTATGATTCTTGGCAATGTCTCCGCGACCAATTACAGAGGCCTAAACTTGCTTCAAAATTATGTATAAGCTGCTTCTTTAAATTCTGTGTGTGCGTGTGCATGCGCAGTGTACATCAGTGTATGAGCTCACATCACCTTGAGGCTGAGTGTGTGCCTCTGTATGTGAGGGTGACTATGAGGAGGTGACAGGAGAAATCTCGCTCGTGGTGGCGCCCATGGAAGCCAACACCCTACACACCTGTGGACTCTGCCAGCCCAAATAAACACTCAGATACATCACATCTCCAATGACAGTTTGCTCCGCGACGCCCTGCTCTGGGGAAAAGGTGCCAATAAAGATTTACCCCATCTCTTTCACATCCAATGAATTCACTGTGAATCAGACTTGTACACACATCGATCTTTGAGAGGAGAGACAACAACGATCATGTTTGCCACAAGGCTCCAAAGCTAAGCCAACCTATTTAAGAGCTTTTCCATTTCATGAGAAACTCATAACGGCATTCCAGTCTTATCCTTGAGCAATTAATGATGCTCTTCAGCTACTGCAATTCTGTCAGTATGTTAATAACCTTACCTGATGATATCAGTTTCCCACGCCAAATGCTATTTTCTGACTTGTTGGTGCTTTAAATTAGCAGCTGATAACTGAGAATCCTTCACCAAGAGTTGAAAATTTAAGCAAATGATTAAAATCGCAAATCCTTTGGAATCCAGAGTAATAACAGAAAAAACATTTCTTTCCACAAATGACAGAAAAGTTGAGAAAGCAAGTGAGAAAGCAAGTGAGAAAGACTGTGTCTGCAATCACACTTAATGAGAAGACTGACTGACATCTCTATTGTGCTGTCAGTCATGTGATGAGTTAAAAGTAGGAGTCAGCTGCAGCGGAGGCAGGGCGTGTTGGTTGTTGGCCGTTTTCAACTCCAATTTCAAAAACAGCTATTCTGGCGCTGCTGATGCGACAGAATCGTAATTGCACCCGGTGAACGATGCTCTGTGAGCATGTGCAACTGAGACAGAGGAGGCAGATGAGTGTGGGTGTGCGCGCACATGAGAGAGGGAGAGAGGCGGGCAGTGAAGGAGAGGGGAGGAGAAAAAGAAGACTAAGTGTGTGTGCGTGTCTGCATCATGATGACCTCATTGCCATCACCATGGAGATGCCCTGCATGTTCCTCAGTGTGTGTATGTGTGTGTGTGTGGGTATATGTGTGCGCTAAGAACTGTACATGCACACTGCGCACATCGGGAGGCTTTGATAACTTTGGGTCCTGAGCCAGCACAGAAGAGGGAGCTGAGCGACGGTGCGGTGATTAGCCAAAATAAAAAGTTGTCTGGCAGGTGGGAATGCGAGACGCACACCCTAAAGAACAGCATCTGTCACTCTGAGGCAGCGCGCAGCATGTTGTGTGTGTGACAGAGCCGCGTTAACAAAGCCATGTGGGAATAAGCGGGGAGCCGCAGATAGACGTGAGGAAAGAGGGAGCGTAACAGATGGACAGAACGTGGCAGTGATGGAGAGAGAGAGCAGGAGAGTGTGAGGGAGTGAGCGAGCAAGCAAATGAGATATTTGAGCATTAGAGAGTTGGGGGGGTGGAGGGGCGAAACCTGAAATAGATAGAGGGGTATTGGGAGATGGGATGAGCGTGGTGCGTTGTGTCATACTTCTGTTCTGGGGTGTGATGTTTACTGGCACATTCTACCCTGCATTTAATACCCCCAGCTATTCCACTGGCTATAGATACCTCCCAAGAGGAAAGGCTCCATTTCCAAACCGTGGCAGTGCTTACCTCTATTGACCCGGTGACAGCCTGGCTTTCACCCGTCTGTCTCTCACACACACACACACAAACAGCCACCGCTGCACTCATGAGTCTGCGCTAATGATCAATTCGTCCATCAGCAAGTCTGGATGGTACAAATGAGGACTGGGGAGAGTCGGCATGCTGTAACTTTATGAGGGACAAGATCCTGCTGTAAATGAGCGGCCCAGCGGGACACACGCACAGACAGACAGACACACAGAGAAAAAAAAGTCACAGGCATGCACACTTGTTCACACGCACAATCCATACACACAGCCGCGCGCACAAAAGCATACCAGTAAATGTGCTGACAGTTCCTCCAGGACAACAGAGGTATTCATCCTGATATTTAAATAATGGGAGAGACTGTTGGTACAGGAATAGCCCAGAGCGACACAAGCCAGAGTCTCTGGCTTTTTAAATTCTCCTCCTCAGCTAGGATCCGCACCACCCGAGACATACCAGATGATAAAGAAAGAGTCTCATTTGGATGGAACATTTTTCACACCCTAGTCATACACATGCGCGCGTACCAGCTGATAGACGCACATGTGCACACACACACACAGACAAGTAAAATAGGTCTCATTAACTAAGCAATATTGACACTTGTACGGGGAGGATTTTTGAGTATGTGCAAAGGAAAATATTCCAAATTGGACAGTTCTGAGTCAGACATTTGTTTCATTAGTTGGAGAATTTTTCTTTGCAGCAACCATAAGCATTTTACACTTACACTAAATACTGATTGATGAAGCCAATTGTAGATCTGCCAGAATAGAATCAGGGCTTCCTTGTTATTTTTAGCTTTTCCTCTTAAGGACGTGATACAAGAGAAACCTAACTGATGTGCCAGAAGAAAGAAAAGCAAAACAGAGAGGAAGCTAGGGGAAAAGCAAACAGAGAAACAGAGAAATGAGGAGATTTTTTTTTTTTGAAAAGGGAGAGTGGGGACTGGGGGGGAGGAGGGGGGCACCTTCAGGGGCTGTGACCAGAGATGAAAGCCCCTACCTGCCAGCAAGCCGACCAACAGGCCTTTGGAACTGAATCTTAGCATTAGCAACATGGTGGGTCAAATTAATCCCAACTCTTTGAGGGAATTACTGATTTGCTGCAATTCATACTTCCGTGGTCTGACTGGAATCCAAAGAGGCCTTGTGTACATGAGCCAAGCACATGCAGTCATCAGCTTCTCAGAAATAAAAGGATATCTCAAAAAAGAACCCACTAGCTTGAGTCCCATTCATACCAAATTTATATTTAATTTTCGCCAGACTATTGGATGCATAAGCCTGGCTGTAGCTAAACAGATACCGCTACAGGGGAACTGGGAAGCATTTAACAGGCAAACAAACCTGAATGCCAGGTAATCACCAGACACTCTGAGCAGATCTAATGCTAATCTGAATGCTGTACGCCGCAATTTCTTATCTCATCTGTCTATTAGGATTTCCATAGAAGTTACAGAGGAGATGGATGGCGAGAGATATGACACTGGATACATTAAGCTGACACTGTGATGGATGAAACACTGGTTAGTGACATACACACACTGCCTCTTTCTGCCAGAGACAGCCGCTTCCTGATCATCTTCTCTTTGATAAGGCATGCAAGCAAAGGCCAAATCATTCAATGAGGATAAAGAATGGAGGGATATGATGGCACATTAGGGTAGACAGAGAAAGAGGAAGAAAACAAAAGGAACCAAGGCCGAGGGTTATTTTTCTTAAGATAAAGAAATATTGTGTATACCTGCAGCACTGACAGAAAACTTCCCCCTCCGTATGCATCAGCACAATTCTTGTAGTGGAGCATTAATAAGTAAAACTTTCGTCCAATCTGGAAAATAGGGGAGGTGGGAGGGGCTGGGTAAAACATGATGCAAGGGTTTCCATGCTGCTTGTTGAGTTTGAACACAGCTTCTGTTTCTTTGACTTTCGTACGACGAGAACAGCGTGGGCCACGATTTCCAAAACAGTCCCACTTCTGTCTAAAAATGTCAACACTCACCGTTCCCATGCAGGCAGGAATGACCACGCATTGTGGGAATGTTGCGATGACCCTGCTGGTTAGTAACACCCTGCTAGTGCTTGGTTGTCAGTATCCCAAGCATGTGGCTAGCCTGAGGAACGGTGAAACGCTGCTACCGCCTCCCCCGCACACCGCTCGCTGCTGCTCAGTTAATTAAAACAGTGACTTTCAACAAAACGCCACATTATCACAACGGCAAGACACGAAGCTGGAGAAAAACCCTGGGGCTAGTGTACACACTTCCCCATCCAGTTTTTTGCCTGCTTCTGCTATGGGTTGCGGGAACAGCAGATTTCTAGACGCCAATCACGCACTGTGTATGTGTGTGCGTGTATGTGTGTGTATATATATTCTCTGTGGCCCATGGCAGCTGTCGCCTTTTCTCTCCCCGCTCCCTCCTTTCATGAATTTCTCTGTTCTCTAAACAAAAACCAACAACAGCATCAAAACAAACAGCTCTCACTGCTGATACCACACACACACACACACACACACACGCATGCACACACCCAGACATGCACACAGGAGCAACATAAAAACTGGCATGTTCTCTGGGCAGCTGCATTATGGGAACGTCCCGCAGTTAGCTGGTGCGCCTGTGTGTGCATATATACATGCATGAGCATGTGTGTGTGTGTGTGTGTGTGTGTGTGTGTGTGCGCATAGATTAGTGTATGTGTGCATGTTATTTGTGTACAGTGCAGCTTTGGTAACGGGACACAAGGCAAGTGCAAGAATAGTGACTTCATTATCTAAATGGCTGCTGTTGAGATTACCGAGGGCAATGAGCATCCATCTCTTTCAACACAGCCGGCTTAGAGTGCAGAGCCAGGCTGGAGGAGAGATCAAGAGATATAGACATCAATAAGAGAGAGATAGCGGCAATGAGAGAGTGAGAAAGAGAGAGAACTAAATGAGAGAAAGGGAGAGAGAGAGGGAGAGAGAGAGGTGGATACAGTGACAGTGACCTAAAAGGGGGAGGTTAGCCAGCTGACCGGCCTTTACAACAAAACACCACCACGACATGTTTGCATCTTCTGCTACAGAGAGTCCAGTACTAGCAGGGATCATGACATCCCCACCGTAACCATGGAGATGCCCTGTGCGCTTCGGTTTTGCATTTCCAGTCATTACCATGGTGATGCTCCAGGGCTGGTTCATGTCTTGACCCCCTCCACACCCCCAAAGCAACACAGGCTCTGCGTTTAGCTCTCATCCCTCCCTTACATGAGAGCGAGTTATTGATGTTACAGGCAGCAACATGGCCGAGTGGTTACTGAGGTCGTTTCGCTACCGGAGGGGCCCAGGTTTGATCCCCCATGTGGCCGTGCACCTCGAAATATCCTTGAGCAAGATGGTTAACCTCTACCTGCTTCCAGGGCACGGCTGCTGCTGGCTGAGCCTGCACCTAACCAGAGGGCAAAGAGAGGATTTCCTTCTTGAGGATGAATAAAGCATATCAAAATTTAAGAATTAAAAAAATAATAACTGTAAGAATTACAAATTCAAGCAATGTGAAAGCAGAAATAGGCGATTTAAGAAAGAGTGAAAAGGCTATGGCCTCCCACTTCATTGAGCACAAATTATTAAATCCCAACATTAAATGCCTTTATTAAGTGTATAATTTAGAGAAAACACATAGGAAGTGACAGCGTACCAGGCCAATATTCCCTAAAATTTGAACAACCCAGTAAGCTTTCGTTCTTGGCACATCACAGCAGGGCCAGTGGTAGAGAAACGAACTCATGACCCTAAAGTTCACTGATTTGAACCCCCAGACTGCCTGAGGGAAAACACAGGTACAGTGAGTGAACAAGCCCCCCCGGTGTGAATGAAGGTGCGTTAATTCTTTGTGAGTGTAGAAAGTAAACACACTTAGTCAACCTTCCATCTGGAAGGAGAGGTAAAACAAAATAACACAAAACCGAAATACCTGGCAACAAGTGGACAGGATTGTGACAGGGCGATACAGCAGCCCAACCTCTTTAAACAACTCATGTGCAAAAGCATTTCACAGACAATAAATCGAAGCTGACTTATCATGCACATATTCTCACACAAATTCATTTGGTATGAAAGGTAGTCACTGTTAAAGGTGCACTATGCAAAACCACACCAAAGTGAGGACCCTTTACTCTCAACTGATAAAAAACACGGAGTGAGCATGAAATTTGAAGGTCGAGTCTACATGGTACTCACTGTCTGCTGGACTCACTGATAACTTATGTGCTTATCTCAAATTTTTGTCAGTTGATTAGAAACGGCCCTTACTTCAGTTAATGCTCAATTTTGCATAGTGCCCCTTTAATGACTCAGATTTTTTTCCCCTTTTTGTATTAATTCTGTTGCTGATTAACCACAACTAAGGGACAGTTATTCAGTGCATAAACGATGAAATAATTAAAATTTTAAAAAGACAACACTGCCTCTGTCTTCGCATGGGGATACAGCTCAGAAATATAGTTTCAACATTAGTAAGTTGTTATATGTACTTTGTCAGATAAATAGGGCCTATGTAAGAATTAAGTCAAAATAAATCTTTATAATAAAATATCAAATGAAGCACAGACTGATATATCTTTCTTAGAGCATCAATTACACTAATGGCTGCGGCAAAATAAAGTTCAGATGTATTTTGCAAGAAATTCCCTGTTCTAGTCGGTCAACTCCAGTTCTTTTCTGTCTTGGTTAATAACAAAGCCTGGAGTCAGCCAGCCTTTGCTGCAAAGTCTGCTCCGTCTTCATCCACTGCCTTCTCCTCCCAAAGCGCAGACACACAAACAAGCAAGTATGATAATATACATGTACTAACACACATACACACACACAGGACAGGGCTCTCTCCCTGATTAAGCCAGGCCATCTGCTTGAGTCCCCCGTCACCGCTGCCGCCTGCCGACACTGGCTCTGGGCAAGCCAGAAATCCCCCAGTGTGATCCAGAGCCATATTAATCTCCCCGAATCAACCTTTTAAAAAGGGCAAATGCCACGCTGACCTCAGTGCAGCGGTTCCAGGCAACATCATCTCACTCACTCAAATACACGATCCTGTCACTTCTGCCTTGGATGACATGAAAAGTGAAAGGGGGTGGGGGGTGGAGGGGGGGGGGAAG
>OMKZ01015510.1:20310-33901 GCA_900302535.1 Neoniphon sammara | reverse complement strand
ATAACTGGTTCCTGTTAAGAATCGATTAGAAATGCTTCGATCCATCGACATAATTAGCCTTTATGCTTAACGATTCCCTTATCGATTCTTTACATTACGCCGGAGCGGCCGGACCTTACGTCGACGTCACGTGACGTGCCACACGTCAATCACGCTCGTCAGTCAGCAGCAGAATTTCCAAGACTTATTTATTTACGTCCAGAGATATCCAGATGCAGTGATCAATTTCATATTTATTTACTTTTAAACTCAATAAAATGTTGTTGTTGACACAGAAAACCTGTAAAGTCTACTTTTTGTACACTGAAAATTCACAGGAGGAATTGATAAGGGAATCGATAAAGAATCGGATCGATAAGCGGAATCGATAATGGTATTGGTATCAATAAAATCTTATCAATACCCATCCCTATTCATAATGAAAGGCAGGAGAGCTCCTGGTCCAGAGTACCAGGATTGTATAAATAACCCCTTCAGGAGTAATTTCTAATTCTTTCACCTAAATTGACCTTGAAATCACAGAGAGAGTAGGTGTTACAGTATTACTTAAATGTAATACATTCAGAAAATATATATATTTTGTATATGAAATTTTCATATACCTGTGGCATGAGGGATTTGGCAATCAAGTATGCATCTTCAGCCTCTTTAGACTTGTTCAAGTTCTTGTAGGTTCTTCCCACATTCATATGAGCACCAATGTCATCTGCAGAAACACAAGAAGCAGCATAATGAAGGTAAGTGACAGTGGACTGAAACATGCAGTAGCATAATGAGGTTTTGGAAAAAAAAAAATTTATAAGATGGCATACAAGTACGTAAGGCTTATCCTGACCTCTGCTGCAGTCAACACAAAATGTACTCTAAGAATTAACTGAGGAGTGTGTAAACTAAAGCAACTTAAGCAAGAGTTTTCATTTTCATTTGGTCGAAATGACTGTCCCTCCAGGGGGTGTGGCCTATGATATTTTAGCTCATAACTTGGCTTGTGATTTCACAATTGCTACAAAACTTATTGAGCTACTCAGTAATCCTAGTTTGAACATTGCTACCACATTCATCCCAATCCATGATAGTGAAATCAAAGGCCGACACTAATAATAGCTAATTATCTCATAGACTCCCAACTGTTTTTATAACTCAGCCACTGAAAACCAGAAGAAACTCCATTCAACTTTCTAAAATGTATTATGGGCTACTGATCAACTGTATATTTTATAGTAAATGCTTTTATAGTTTGAGCAATAAAATACATTGACATCAATGAGGCTCATTTATTTACAATTTATAAGTTAAGAGTTATGCTTTCCATTAAAACTTTTTGAATGCTAAGTAAAGCATGGTTATCGAGTGTGTTCACACACTCAATAACCAATGATAACTTCCACTTTATTTTATAAGTTATAAAATACATGTTGAGGAAGTGGATACAGGCTGTATCCACTTCCATTGTATTCTTGTGCACTGTTTACAGCAGAAGCTACAGTTTATTAGTTCTAAGTACAAGGACTACGTAAGTCATCTTCAGTCATGTTGTCATAATTGTTCCTTGACCCCACAGATTACTGCTTGCAACTGCATTATCCATTTGAATCCACTAAAGTAATTTGTCAAGTCAAAGTCTGCCATTCTTCCCAGCCTTCCTTCATGACCCATATATGGGGTTCATGTGCTTTTGGTGTTTTCTTATTTTTTTTCTTTCTTTTTTTCATGGTGTGACCCCTAAAATTGCCACTTGTGGGTGCACTTTACTTTATTTTATTTAATTACTTTTTTGTATGTTTGGTTCTTCCCAGTGTGCTTCTATGTTTCAACACTGTGCAAATAAACCAAACTAAACTATAACCAAAGCAAAAGGAAATACAAAATTTACATGTTGTATGTAGCTCAGGAAGGAAAAAAAAACTTTGCTGTAATGAGCTAAAATCAAAATAAATTCTTCTGGGAATGAGTAAGATAAGTTAAGTGTTCAATGGGGTCACTCTGACAAGCAAAACTGATGCTTGATGATTAGCAAACCAGGAAATCCTCATCGGGTTAATGTGTTTACATGGTTAATCTTGGGGAAACACTCCTGGGTGGTGAACCGGCAAAAGATTTCATTCCTGCAAGCCATACTGTTGAGCAAAACAGACATGCAAGTAAAGGCCTAACTTGCTCTTTCTGTAGAGTTTTTTAACAGTAAATTTGAGTAATTGGTCAGGTGAGTGAAGTCATCAAAATATACTGCTCGGCTTTCAACATTATCAAACAATCTGATGGCTTTTCAATCACTCCATGTGTGAAGAGATTGGGGTTGAGATGAATTAATATAAAATGTAATTACATGAAAATATAAATTGTATAAGCACCCAACGGTATAAATTGTCTTTTACCCAAAAGACATCATAGTCTTAGTTCATACATGGTGATCCAAACGTTTAATACAGTCAGTATATGCTTTACAGTTTTATATATATGTGTGTGTGTATGTATAAAAAAAGTTCTTTTTACATTAGTCTGAACTGACTGAACAACATCATTTTGCTGAAGATGATAAATTTCCCACACTACTGCTACACTGTATAATGTAAGACTGAAAATAAATTGTGAAATCTTGCATGAAATCGTACAGTGCCCCCTTTCACACACTTGAAAAGTACTTTAACAAGCCCCGGCAGAATTAAATATCATTGCATGTGTGATACCATCGACTCATCCATGAAGCTCAGATTGTAATGATTTATGAATGACTAAATGTCCTTTCTTACCTGGCTGGACTCGCGTGGCCTGTAGAAAATACCGCAGGGCTTTTTCGTAATTGTTTTGGTTCTCCAGAGCATGGCCAACATTATTCCAAAGCTTGGCATTGTTTTTGTTGACCTGAGGTGGTAGACAGAAAAAAAGAATGAGCTTGTTTTGTTTTACAAAGACTGGTGAGTAAAAAATTGAGCCACCTTTTAGAGAGTTTAATGAAGTCTTTTATCATAACATAATTAAACTTTTGACATAGGAAACTGTTCTGACACTGGAAAACAGCCAAAATACGCTGGCAATGTGAGAGATAAAATGCTGGCAATGGTTGCTTGATTGGCTTTCCATCCTACCTTTAGGGCTGAGGTAAACAGCGTGTACTCAGACTCCCAGTCCCAATTCCTGTTAAACGTTTTCACTGCATGTGTGGTAAGCAGCACTCCGATCATCAACCAGGAAATCTTTTTCATGTTTCTATAGAGGAGAATTTATATTACAGATTCTGTAAGCTGATATTTTGAGTAACATCAGAGTGTTGCTCAGTGTGTTCTTTTCATCAAGAATGAACTAAGGTAACTCATGCGCTTCATGTACAAAGCTAATAGCAAATAAATATGTGTGGCTCATTTTCCAAACTCTAAACAAAACCTGCAGCCCATGCTGCAGGTTTTGTTACCCATGCTTTCCATGAGCCAATATATGGTAGAAAAATGTTTTTTCTCTTCAATCTTGATAAAAAATGCTGTTACTGAGTCAGTGAAATAAAGAAGGACTGAAGAGTCTACAGTAGAAGCTTTAAGACGGTAAAATAATTTTGGATGAGCACTCACCCTTTATGAGAGACGATCCTGAATCCATGTGCCACTAGTACACAGAATCCCATACTGGGCACATAAAGCACCCTCTCTGCCACAACAAAACCCACGGGGAAGAAGAGGTTGGACGCAGGAATGAAAGGTAGCACGATCAAAGAGAGAGCCTTAAGGACAAAGACACATAAATTAACAAAAACATCAAACTCCACATGAACCACCTTGTTTGAATTCACTCGTAACCAACAAGCACTCACAAGTGCCAGTAACTAACATGCTGAAAATATTAAAACATTAAAGCCCTGGACAAATAGAAAGCATCAGTGGATGTCTTTTGATGCATACCATGTGATGTTTACTAGTGTACACTGAACATGGAAGCTCTGAGGTGTCAAGGAAGGACAAATAGGGGATGATAATGGGTATTTCTGCAGTTCAGGGATGCCAGACACTGTATCTCAGTGGCCTGTTCCCCAATTTGATGCTCCGAAATTAACGTTGTCAGCTGAAGCTGGGAGCCTTGTCAAACTGTTTTGATGTGCCACTTAACACCTCCAGTTTGCCAGAAGCCACTGAAAACAATAGGTACGCTTGTTGATGCAATGTCTAACACGTTCTGTCTGTCCAGGATTTTAAGGTCTGCTGGTTCATGAATTAAAAGAATTTATTTGCATTCAAGCTTTTAACACTTTTAACCAGAGCAACCGGTTGCACCCAGTTCCTCTGGTTAAAATGTGCCCAAAATGTAAACTGATGCCATCAAGTGATGTAGTTTAATTTATAGCACCGTGACCTTCCGCTGATATTTTCACTGACTGGGGTAATACAATGATTCATAATACATTACATTTGCATCTTGCAGCTTGTCTGAAAGAAATTTTCATACCAATCACTGTATCAAAGAATGTTGCTGACAGGGAACAGTTTGTGGCAACCACAAATAGTTGGCTGAACTACACAAGCTTCAACTAAAACCATTAACTGCAGGAAATAACAGGATTTCTGCAGGTTTCAACAAGTTACATTTAAGACCTTTTTAAGACCATTCTGAATGCAATTTAAGACCTATTTCAGGTCCATACTGGCAAAAATGGTATAAAGGATACCTGTCCAGAGGCTGCTTACTCAGCATTGTAGGAGTCAGTGTTGTTAGTGCAGAATGGGTTGTGCTGGGTGTTATCACATAAGTTCTGACCGGGCTGCACAGTTTTCATTAGTGGTTATTGACACATTAAGCTGGGCACACTGTACAGGGCAGGTGACGAGAGGTCCTGCTGATAGGGAGGCTGAGTGAGTCACCATGCTGCATTGCCTACCAGTGTTTAGTGAGAGACTGAAAGCTATGACAAAAGCCACAGACCTGAACCAGACCAACAACAACTGCACAGACAAAAATTAAGAGCTGCAGGACAAGTGATATCATGGCGTTAGGATTTAATTTCCTGGTGTATATGACAAGAACCGTGAGAATGGGCAGATTTGCTGCCGAGTTGGCTAATTAGTCCACGGACGCTCCGTCAATTCAGTAATTAAGAGCGCTGCAGCTGCCTCATGAGCGAGCTAGCTAATCTGGTTAATGTTAGCTAACGTGCTAACTAGATGGCAGCATTTAGCGCTACAGGAGGTGACACTGCCCAGTTGTAGTGTTACAACTGTTTAATAACTGTAATAAGTTGATATCACAGCACTTAAAGCAGCAACGAGATGTACGCTAGCTAACGAAAGCTAGCTTACTATGCAAACAGTCGTCCGCGTCCTGGCGTTAACTTTCCCAACCAGCCCAACTTTATCTTGTGCTCCAAATGCATCTAATCTCTGATGCCGGAGTTTAGCACAACACAAGCTCAGAACAATGAAAACACCTACATCTTCTCCATAAAAAATTCCTGGCATACAAAAGCAAACAGCAAGTCTTATCATACAGTATTTTAGGTTGCTAGACACATCACTTCTCGTACCATAGAAACAAATAGGGCCATGATATAGAGGACCGCCCAATCTCCTTAATATCGGCTTTACTGTTGCCTTCAAGTACCTTTCGTAAGCTCCTTCGTGCAAACTGGCAGACGTAAATATGACTTTTTGCGCATTCGACTGTTTTCCACATGATTGGAATTCTGTGCTCCAAACCAAGGATTTTTATTGCTTATAAATCAACCAATTCTGCATCTAACCAAATCAACCGGACAGACCTCCCCCACCCCCTCTAAAAAAAATTCTCCTCTATCGCAAATCTCTTAAGTGACCTATTTTGATCTCAAAACAGTTAATTGCCCAGAAGGGTGAGGAGTTTACATCCCTGCATTTAAAAGCCAGGCTGAAGTTAATGCAAAAGTAACTTTAACTTCAAAATCCAATCATTTTTTAGACCTATAAAAAATTATATTTAAGACTTTTGAGACATTTTAAGGCCTAAAATTCAGATTATTGGATTTGAGACTTTTTAAGGACCCGCGGAAACCCTGAAATAAGCTCAGTATTACCACCAGCTTGTTTCACTACCTCCAAAACTAAAGCTGATTTATGACATACCTCATGTACCCAAATTATCAGTAACCAGCATTGAACAAGATCATTGGGTTTGAGAGTTGGCAAAGGACACAGGATTCTATTCATACTTGGAAAAGTGTGTATCTAGTGTGGATGTATATGGTGTTTATGTGTAATGTGTGTCTATATATAACATGTTTTCTAGGAGTCTAAATCAAAGCACTTTGGTTGAATCAAATATACTTATGTGTATTACAGGAATGTGCTTAATACTGGGGGAAAAAAAAAAATTGGCAAAAATTCACGTTATATCACGTTGTTTACTTGATGGCTTCTTATTACACAAGTGCTTTTGGAATTTTGAGAGAGAGAGAGAGAGAAAGAACAGACAAATGTATACGGTCCTGCATTTGAATCTTGGCCCTGGTCCTGTGTGTGTGTGTGTGTGTGTAGCTTGCTTTTTCACACCGTGTTTGTGTAGGTTTCCCTGCACAGTCTAAGGACATGCAGGTGAGGTTAACTGGAGACTCTAAACTGCCTAGTGTGTGTGTGTGTGTGAGTGTGTATGTGTGTCCTGTGTGGAGTGGCGACATGTCCAGGATGTTTCCCTGCCTTCCACTGAATGCATGTGTGACCCTTAATAGAAATAAGAGGGTAATGGAAAACAGATGGATGAATGGATGGATGAAGCTGATAAGGCTCATTGTCTGATTTCAAATACCATCTTATGAAGTAATTCAGCAAAGCCTTTGCCATCTATTACAAACTCCGATTCCAAAAAAAGTTGGGACGCGATGTAAAATGTAAGTAAGAACAGAATACAATGATTTGCAATTCCTTTTCAGTCTATATTCAATTGAATACAGTACAAAAACAAAAGTGTTAGTGTTTAAACTGATAAACTTTATTGTTCTTTGGAAATATATACTCATTCTGAATTTGATGCCTTCAACACGTTCCAAAAAAGTTGTGACAGGGGCATGTTTACCACTTTGTTACATCACCTTTTCTTTTAACAACTCTCAGTAAGTGTTTGGGAACTGAGGACACTAATTGTTGAAATTTTCAAAGCATTCTTGCTTGATATACGACTTCAGTTGCTCAACAGTCCAGGGTCTCCATTGTCGTATTTTACGCTTCATAACACGCCACACATTTTCAATGGGAGACAGGTTTGGACTGCAGGCAGGCCAGTCTAGTACCCGCACTCTTTTACTATGAAGCCACGCTGTTGTAACACGTGCAGAATGTGGCTTGGCACTGTCTTGCTGAAATAAGCAGGGACGTCCCTGAAAAAGGCGTCGTCTGGATGGCAGCATATGTTGCTCCAAAACCTGTATGTACTTTTCAGCATTAACGGTGTCTTCACAGATGTGCAAGTTACCCATACTGTAGGCACTAACACAATCCCATACCATCACAGATGTTGGCTTTTGAACTTTGTGCTGATAACAATCTGGATGGTCCTTTTCCTCTTAAGCCCAGAGGACACGACGTCCATGATTTTCAAAAACAATTTGAAATGTCTCGTCAGACCACAGCACACTTTTCCACTTTGTGTCAGTCCATCTCAGATGAGCTCGGGCCCAGGGAAGTCAGCAGCGTTTCTGGATGTTGTTGATGTATGGCTTTCTCTTTTTATGGTAGAGTCTCAACTTGCACTTGTAGATGCAGCGACTAACTGTGTTAACTGACAATGGGTTTCCAAAGTGTTCCCGAGCCCATGTAGTAATATCCATTACAGAATGATGTCGGTTTTTAATGCAGTGCCGCCTGAGGGATCGAAGGTCACAGGCATTCAATGTTGGTTTTCGGCCTTGCCCCCTGTAGAGATTTCTCTGGATTCTCTGAATCTTTTGACAATATTATGGACTGTAGATGGTGAAATCCCTAAATTCTTTGTAATTTTGTGTTGAGAAACATTGTTGTTAAACTGTTGGACTATTTGCCCATGCAGTTGTTCACAAATTGGTGAACCTTGCCCCATCCTTGCTTGTGACTGACTGAGCCTTTCAGGATGCTCCTTTTATGCCCAATCATGACACTGTCACCTGTTTCCAATTGACCTGTGGAATGTTCCAGGTGCCTGTTTTACAAAGCAGGTCTAGTGAAAACTCTGAGTTTGTTAACCCTGAAATGAAGGAAACTCCAGGTCTTCCGTTTCATGAAGTGAGTTAAGTCAAACCCAATAAAGAGGGGTAACTCCAGCCCGTTTCACAAAGAGAGGAACTTTTAACTCAGAGTCTTTTAACTCAGAGTTACCGTGGTAACTAGGTCTGTCAACCTAACCTGGTCGCAAGCAGGTTTTCTTCAACCAACTCTGAGTTATCTCACTGTCTCCGCCCTCTTACACACCATTTAATTTCCTCATCCAGTCACGCAACATGTAGGTTGTAAGCGGACTCTTGCCGTCATAGAAAAAAATCAAGCTGCTGTCAAAAGTTATTCCATTAAGATGGCATGTCCTTTTGTGGAAGATCCCGTGGATGAAGGGGCAATTTTACTCCGTAGGGAGTTAAATTTACGTTGTGAGGTTATCATCAGCCCCTGTATAAGTGTTTTATCGTTTCCAGACTATTTTCCTTTTGAGCAATACTGTTTTACCTCACAGTCCATCATTTTAAATATTTCATTTTAAGTTGCTTCCATGTTCTTTTCTCACCCGCGGGATTGCACCTAAATCAAATGAATTTCAGATTCAATACTATTCCCCCAGTTTTCCCCTGTAATATTATAATTGTGATTGCATAGGACTACAATTAAACTTATGCACTGACTCTGGCTATTATTTTCTCCCACACCGCTTCTCTCTCTTTGGCTGCGGCACTTGTGTTACTTTTTCTGCGAAAAATATTCTCATATTCCCCATATGCCGTCATAAGGACTTCGAGTTCTAGCGTGGTGAAGTAACTTGATCTTCTTTTCTCATCACGTGCCATAATGAAATCGTCGGATCGGGGCTCCATTGATGTTGGCTTTTTATAGTCGTGGTGCACGCGCTTAACTCTGACTTAACCTACTCTGAGTTGATTGAACTAACTCAAATCACCTGTTCTGAAACCGGAAACTCAGAGTTTCCTATCTCAGGATAGATCAACTCAGGGTTCAGGGTTAGACTCAGAGTTTGTTGAACCTCATTTGTGAAATGGGCCCCAGGTGTTTTTTGAGTATTCCTCAACTTTCCCAGTCTTTTGTTGCCCCTGTCCCAACTTTTTTAAAAGGTGTTGCTGGCATTAAATTCAGAATAAGCATATATTTATAAAGATCAATAAAGTTGATAAGGAACAACATTAAATATATTGTCTTTGTACTGTTTTCAATTGAATATATGTCAATAAAGGATTAGCAAATTATCACATTCTGTTTTATTTACGTTTTACACAACGTCCCAACTTTTTTGGAATCGGGGTTTGTATAAATACATTGTTTTCTTTGTCTCTGTTGGGTATGCTCTTAAGAAAATGAAATTATCTAGGTTTTCCCAAACTGTTGACACACTATATATTTCATTTAATATTTACACAAATACAGTCGAGACTATACATGTGCCTAAATTAATATGGTCCTCTATACCTCGTCATTGCTGATAGTGTTTTAACTTTGGGAAAGGACTTCAAATATATAAATATATAAACTGGGAAATATAAAAATACATCCCTTTTTTTTGTAATAATATTAACAGAGTGTAGTGAAGCACTTGGGGGCCATACTGCTCCCATGAGTGTTGAAAAACTGTCCCAGTGCTAGACTGCAGCCAAGTTGAACATTGTGAAGGAGAAGCTACAGAGATTTTCACAAACCAAGACATTTTCCTCCAAAGCAAGACCAGGCAGAACTTAAGGAGCCACACCATATGAATAAAAGTATATCAAAGCATATCAAAGTATATCAAAGCATGAAAAACAGCAACACTGAGGCTCTCACTCAAAAATAGGGACACTGCTGTTTTTTCTGCTTTAATTTTTCTGACAGTGCCACCGCACCTAAATACTGTGCAATTTAGCGCGAGGTAATTTTCTGAACTACAAGTATATCAAAACAGCATTTGCATTCAAGATTCAAAACAAATTAAACAAAGAACACCCTAGTCTATTTAGTAAAACACAGGGTAATTGGCAAATTGCGGCCTTAGGGGGAGAATAGCAGTTTCAAACCACTTCCTTGACAGCAAAACAACTCTATATATGGGCATTATTTGGCAGGGACTTAACAATACCAAAATTTCACTGCTGAAGACTGGAAGAAGTCAGATGAACAAAGTTTATATTTTGTAAGGAGATGGCCACGCGAGTTTAATGCGACAGTGCATAAAATGTATAGTCATACTCTGTCTAAGTATTCAGGTATGGAGATGTTTCACCTATTCTGGAGTTGGCTACTTGCACAGGATTTATTATACATTGATCAAAGAGAAGTACTACTTTATTCAGTGGAGGCATGCCATCCCGTCTGGCTTTGTTGTTCAAAGAAGATTCATTCACAAAAAGGCTTCTTCATTATTTGATGTTGGTCAAATAAAAAATCTTATCTTAATACATCAGGCAACACACCAGAGTGGAAACCAAAAGTAGACTACTTTAAAATGCATATTTGCTCGCATGCTAACAACTATGTGTGCAAATGGAAAAAACAAACAAACAAAAAAAACACTTCCACATGTTTACAAGATGTTTGCTCTGGTGAGACTGATAAGTGGCCAGCAGCAATGGACTATGGCTGTACTGGCCAGCTCCTATTGGCCACCAGTAGAAGACTGTACTGGACATTCCCAGCTGTGAATTTCTATATATGTACAAACGTGAAGCAGGATGTTGCTGGAAAAGAGAATGTGTGCTCAGTTGAACTTATGCAGATAAATAAAAGTTCAGAAAGTGACAAATATCACAGGTAATTCTGAGGGAAAACTCTTAAACAAGAGCACAGCTTAGCAAAACACTGATTAGGAACTTTGTCAGCTAAGATAATCCAATCAATATTTTGGCGATCTTTATGTGAGAGGTCTGAAGAAGTATGTGATCTGAGACAGCTGACGCAGTATGACACCGTTACATAACATGTTCCAAAATGCTCTTAGCAACCAGAATAAACATGACAAGGGTCATTATTCGGATTGCTTGTGTTGATTTGTTGTCCCCTTTTCTCAAAGGGGAGCTAAGAGCAATACTGTGGGGAAGTTTACTGACCTTAAATTAAGAAAGTCAAGGGCCTATTACACAAGAGATGGTAATTTAGTCCCCAGCGTCATAATGAACAACCATCACACATTCATCCTCTCCTTTTATCTCTCCTCAGCTGTTCTGGCCCTCACTACCCATTCATTATCTCTTTGTTATATCACTGAGTTTTTGCTTACTACAATGAAGGCTTGTGATTATGATTGTTTTTTTTTTTGTGTGAAAAGTGTCATGTATTCTGGTTTTGAGCTTCAGTAAGCTTAAACTGTTAACTGAACAATGTAACATGGCATTTAAAACAAAGAGAATTAGCGCAAGGAACCAGAACCAGTGTACAAACCAGGGTTGTACAAGTCTCTGGTCACCAAATGCTGGTTAATTTTAGCTGTAGCTGATTTTCTCTACTGTAACAATCACTGTAGCAGATTATTGTCTGGAAGTTCCTTTAAATACTTGAAGTGGCTGGTGAATTTTGGAAACCAGGAACCACTGCAGCCAACACATTAACGTCAGTCAGTGTCCTGGACTGACGTGGCAGGATCTTTTTTGTTTTAAAGAGTGGAAATCAGTACATCATTCCAGGGTGGAACCATTTAGTCACATTTTGAAGCCATTTCTGGAGATTTTTCAATTTCTACCTCAGATGTGAGCTTGGCAAGTACATATGTCTAGACAGAGTCTAGCATAAAGAGAATAAAGAATATTTTGAACCGTAATTAACCGATTGTGTTCTTCAGCTTTCCAAAAGCTTGGCTTTAAATGTGATGTAATTATTTGATGTATATGAAAATGATTAGCGATTTTGACTGATATGACAAACATGACAACATTTTTGCTAATATTGCCCAGCCCTGGTGTAGATTTTTGTCTTGTCTGGATGGAAAGGACTTTTGTGGCTTGGCCTGGGGTCTCTTTAGTTCATCCACTTCCTAGACCTTTAGTACACGCAAACACACACACACACACACACACACACGTGCACACACACCACAGGACAACAGGTAGGACCCCCTATTGACTGTGGAGTAGTTTCAATCCTTTGAGAGCTTGGTAGTGACAAAAAATATAATTGTGCTGTATGAAATGTTGATGAAGGTAGTGCTCCTAAATTTGGGCTGGTTTGGGCTTCTAAAAACTTCAGATGAAATCACCAGTACTCCTAGTGGAAAAAGTTAGTCTGGAGCTCTGCATTCCCTATATTTCTTACATTAATTAGCCTACAGAGAGATGGTTCAGTACAACAGGCAATTCTGTTGTTTTATCTTGAGCTTAAACAAGGAATCTTGTAGTGTTCTTCCAACCAATGAATACAACACACCACTATGAATGTGTCAAACTCCAATTACAGTGTTTGGTCTTCCCATGCTATAAATGTGACAGCATTTGCCACATTTAACATAATCTTCGCATTAACCGAGAGACTACTGTCAACCAAAGTCATAAATATAGCAAACCAACAGAGATGATCTGACCTCTTAAATTTGTTGACAGTACTAAAAATGTGATCATACTGTCAAAATGCACAAATTATCAGACTGAATTCTTTGACTTCCTCTCACCATGATGACGGTCTTGGCAGAGCTGTGTCTGTAGCGCAGGCTGTGGTAAGCTAGCAGGCCCAGCATCGTGTAGAATAATAAGGTGGCCAGGTTACGGGGGTCTAGAGGTGACTCCACCAGAGGGATGGTGCCCATCGTCCAGTCACAGCACAGCTCCGAGGGGTTCAGCAGAAGCCACGCATTCACAGGGAGGAGGTAGTTGAATGTCAGCTGTCGAGTGGGAGTGGTGCTGACCGCTGCTGGGTTATCAAATCTGCAGAGACAAAGGGACACAGAGAGAAGTACAGTTAATCTTCCTTAAACAAACAAAAAAAAAAAAAAAAAAAAAAAGAAAGTATGGGAGCTGTAGAGCAGATGAGGGTTAAAGCAAGCAGAGTTCATATGCCATATATGGACATATATGGCATTTCTGAGGAAAAAAATTTACAACAGTTAGCTTAAACTAAGACCTGAAAAGCTTTCAGACAGGCTAACAGAATTCTATAAAAGTAATGCTGAAAACAGAGATGCACTAATATAGCAGTACTGTGCTTAAAAAATAATGACAATCACAGGGCCACAAGCATTTATTTTAACACCATGTCCAAGGTTACACAATCAAATGCGTGCTTATTTTGTGGGCCTGCAGCTCTACTCTCTGCTGAGGTCAATAATAAGCACACACACACACACACACACACACAAAATGCAGTGTGATGTTGATAACTTAAAGGATAGGTTTGGTGTTTTTCAACCCATGTCGTATTTAAATATTGGTACACATCATTTATAACCACACACAGCACAACCTTACAACTAGCTTTAGTGAGGAAGAACTTACTAC